>ML807487.1:33280-83595 GCA_009831015.1 Picea engelmannii | reverse complement strand
AATTAAAAGTGGACCCAACCCTAAAATAAGGAAAGTGGGTCAAGTGACCTAGAAGATGTTTTTAAGGAAGCTACTTGGAGAGTATAAATAAGAGGCAAGGCTCTCTCATTTGAATCACACTTGAGAATATTGAATATATATATTTGTCTGAGGTAACCAAGGATATCTAAACCAGAATTCTGAGTGAAGGTGAAGAAAACAAGGCCAAAATGAAAGGAAGGATAAATTCTTTTGATGGTGCTTTCTAAGGTATGTTATTTTAAGGTCATCTCACCATTTTCCCTATAAATTTTTTTCTATAATGATTCAGACCATGAAATTTCTATGAAAGTGAGACAACATATCCAAGTATCTGTGGTAAAAAATTCATCTTGTGGGTCATTGTATTTTTGGAGTTACACTCCGTGTAAAATAGGGTTTGTGGCTAGCCCTGAAACTAGTCAAAATCAGGTGTTTCGGGTAAAAATGTCATAACTTATTCATAACAAATACAAATTCAGTGAGACAAAATGTTTCATTTAGGGTACAGTCTTTAATATGCTATTTAATATTTTCAGATCTATTCATCAAATATTTTGTGCGAGGCACACTCTACAAGGTCGCTCTCTAGAATAAGCCAAAATTCAGCAAGGTATGCCATTTTTGCTATAACTCATTTTATGAGAGGTTTCAAGTAGTGGCACTTGGAGAAATTGCATAAAACACACTGAAGAACATTGTGTATCAGTTTCATATCTTTATACATTACAGGTTCAAAGTAATGATTACTTCAAGTTAGGGTTGTTGACTAATCCAAAACTAGGCACGTGAGACTAAATAAAAGTTTGATGAAAATGATAGTTTCTTGCTTTTAATGTTAAGGAAGGTTTGCATAAATGTGATCATATACACCAGGTCTATTATAGAGCTACAAATCAGATTTGGATGGTGAAATTGATGAGGGATTTTGGTTGTGGTACATGTTGAGTACATGGTTGAGACAAGTAGTTGATGAGTTGACACACATACATGAGGTGTATAGTTGATGATGTTGGTACATATTGATGAGTCATAGTTGATGAGTAGTTGACACATGATTGGTACATACTTGGTACATGGTTGATGCACTTGTTTATGGTACATGTTGATTACAGGTTGGTGCATGGTTGATGCATGTTTTTATGGTACAGGTTGATTACAGGTTGGTGCATGGTTGATGCACTTGTTTATGGTATAGGTTGATTATAGGTTGATGCATGGTTCATATTTATTGGTACATGTTTACAATGGTATATCTCACAGTGATAGTGTGATAGTGGTTCCATCATTCTACTTCTACTTCAGGGTGGTAGGACGGGGCAATGACAGGTGGTTGTAGCCACCTTCCGGTTGTAGCCAGAGAACATTGGGGGTTGTAGCCTCCTTCTGGTTGTAGCCAGAGAATTGGGAGTTGGAGCTTCCCTCAGGTTGTAGCCTGAGAAACTAGGGGGTTGGAGCTTCCTTCCAGTTGCAGCTGGAAAACAAAGGAAGATGGTGCTTCCAATGAATGTAATTCTTCAAGACATATAAGAAAAAACATTTCGTGGTTTTCTCCCGATTTGGGTTTCCACGTAAAACACTGTTGTACTGTGTATGTGTGTGATTGTTTATTTCTTACTGCTCATTATTGGATAATAATTCTACATTGATATAACATTTGAAGAAAAATGATTATAATTACACTATTACTGATTCAGCCCCCCTCTCAGTAATCCAACAATCTCAATATCTTTCATTTTATACATACACAATAACAACTTTAATTTAACATAATTTCATTTCATTTACACAATTCTTCTACATTTGCTCAACGATAAATCTAAATAGCATGATGAAATAAGTAATATGTTAACTCTAAAATTTGCAACTTAAAACAAAAGTATATACAAAATATCAACAACAAATACCACTGAAAAATACCTCTTCCTTAGTTTGTCCAAGTTCTTCAATTGTAATGTAGTCCTATGCGCTTCCAAGCATGCTTTTCCCGCTTTCCTAGAGTGAAACAATGGAATCCTCCCTGCCAACTAGGAGCCTAGCCAACTTCCTAGCTCCAAGGAACCTTTCGGTTTCTTGGCCCTCCGTGCCCATGACTCCAAGAAAAACAAAGCACAAATGCTCAAAGAAAACTATCACAAGAATTATATCTTCCAAGAATTTCACAACCTCTCATCATGCTCAAACCTCTCCTTCCTTTTTTTTCTCTACTTCTTCTCCCTATTTATCAATTTTCCATAACACTTCCCCAAGTCTCCTCAACCACCCTCATTATTATCCATCAACCTCCCTTATCTAGATATTTTGGGAAAATATTAAAATAAAACTAAATATAAATGACTTGCATTAAACAATAATAGATAAATAAAAAGTCTTTATTCTCATGCTAGATAATAAATGTTATTTGATAATTTTCCCCAAAATGTACATAACACTCCACCATGCTCATTTAATTCATCACACCCACCATCTATCAAAGTCAAGAAAGTTTTTAATGCTTCTATATATTTGTATGCAATATAATTTACATATTCAATAAACATTCAATTAAATAGTTAATAATTTACTTTAATAATTAATACATTAATTACTTATACTAGTGTACATGGGTAGGGTATGTGTGCGTAGCTAGCGGACACATATATCATGCATGTAATAACGATAAACAAGCATTGCATCTAGTGCATAGTTCCTATATGATCATCAAGACATGTAGGACAACAAATCAAGTAATGCATCATTTAATAATCTTAACGAACTAAATTACACCAATTCATCAATAACTCATTGCCAGACTTAAAATATCATTAGGAAATCAAAGAGGGTTTTAAACATGGTAGGAACCAAGTGAGTAAACAATAATGGCATTTCTAATCCCCAATCAGTATTCTCAACTTACATCGAAGCATCCTTCCTTCCTAACCTACTTCCATCTTCCATCCTATCCTTTCCTCTGTTGGACTAAGCTGGAGCATCAACTATATTGACCTAACTCCAGATAGAACCCGTAAGCGGAAGTGTCATACATCTCGACCAAGCTTCCCCAACAGGCAACTAGAAATTGCCATCACACGTCTAGGGGAGCATGACTTCACACAGCCCTTCCACGACTCTAGGTTTCAGAGGATAAACAATGGGAAATACCTCCACCCTTCCTCACAAAACTAGGGTCAACACCCTACATCGAGCCATACTGTGCAACTACTATTCTTAGAGTCACGTCATCAAAGAACCACTCTAGGAAAGTTATGTGTCCTGTCAAAACCACACTTACCACAAATCATAGCAATATTTGGATTCATAAATTTATAACTTATAACATATACTATTGTCTTGATGTCTATGACATCCATGTTACCTCATCATTGTAGCTATTTGGCTATCACATAGCTCATCAACCTGTAGGTTAGTTCACCAATAACTCATATCTATATATATATACATCATAATTTCATACAAGAATCCATATTTGTATTGGCGTTCAATTAAGAAATCTATGTTTATTTTTATCACGTCTTGCATTTGTTATGCATCCACAACATAACTTTGAATCAATATACATGTACCCAAATTCCACTTCTTAATTTGCATGTTTAAACAAATCAAAGAGTTATCATCATCATGAGCATAAAACAATGAAAATAATAATATGCAACACATAAATGGGTCCAGATGTACACTTGTCACATGTCTATATCAATATTGTTGAGTCCAAATAGGTTTTAAGAAATGAATTACTAAGATGAGCAAAAATCACAGTTCTAACTACCTAAGGTCAAAATATGGGGCATTACATACACCCACCCTTCAAGAAACTTCGTCCCAAAGTTATGGTCATTCTCAATATAAGAAAAAATCCATGACACAATTTCTATATGTCTTCTATGACAACAAACCTTGTGCTATATTGGTTCCATTGGACCTTTTCTTGATTAAAACATGTTGAGTCTATTAATATGTTGAATGTGACTAGACCTATTTAGCAAGCACCTTACTATGGCCCGACTCTATTTTATACCACTGATAATTAAATTAATGAAAATGCATGTTTCTCATATATATTTATTCTTTCTAAGTTCCATATAGGACCCCCATAATTAATGTATAGTTTACTCATTTGACCGCTAGTTATAACCCTTTTCTCCTCATTGATTATAATTTCATTAACTCCTACATACAATCCCACCTAGGATATCTTATTAATTATAAACAATAATTATTGACTTTGATTAATGCTCTAGCTTGACAATACACATGCCATTACTCATGAGATTGACATTCTATAGTTTTCCATTTTTAGGAACATTGACTAAGATATTGCTAATCGATTGTCATATGATATCGTCACTTTATAGTTTGGTCATTGTCCTCAATCTAACTTTCCACTCAAGTCATAAAAATTAAATCTCGATCAAGTTAAATGTTTAGTATAGGATTATTCCCATCATAGTCGAAAGAAAAAAAAAATCATGCTTTATATTATCAATTCACTATTACAAACATGCCTACATGTAAACACACCATGTCTACCTTGATTTCGTTAGTATCATACACCAAAACCAATTTTTCTACTAGGGTCCATTCTACACTCTATCACTACTTGTCTTTAAGGCTTTCTTCTCTTGCAATTTCCCTTCATACGTCTTAACTTTATTTCCTTTATATCTATATGCTACTAACCAATTTTGGCCTCTAGCACTTTCTGGTTCCATTGCTAGCACTCATCAATTTCCTTCATCTTTAAACTTTGTTCTTCATCAACTAACATTGATTAAGGTACTTGTTACTCCTCTTACTAATTTTATGGATCCTTCACAAGATATACCCGAACTCCACTACTCTAGTACAATTAAGTAAAAATCAACAATTAGACACAAATTGACTTAATATCACATGGGTCAATAGGAACTGGTCCATATACCCCATCACACCTTATGATATAAATAAACATATTATCACGATGTTTCACTTATCATTCTAAACTCAAGTTCTAGGCTCACAACATAATATGCCCTCTTATGTTATCTCTTAAGCTTTTCATTATCAAATCTCTAATATCATCATTTCTTCCTCCTCTATCAACTTACACCTCAATGCTATTACTACATCTTATTATATTATATATCATGGTCACTTACTTGTCTTATCCTATATCTTTCATATTATTATGTTTATTCTATACTGTTTATTTTGATTTCTAGAAAATAAATTTATAACATTATTTTTATAAACTTCTAACATCCCTTTAAAATTCATTTTATATAGATATGTGTGTCATATTATTATGTTTATTCTATACTATTTTTTTTTTATTTCTACAAAATAAATTTATAGGAAATGAGTAAATTTTTAATATTAAATAATATTTCTTATTTATATTATATGTTACATATAAAATGATATATATATTTTTTAGCCTAATTTATTTAATTTAATAAATTTATCATTCTAAATGATTCGCTTACTTTATCTTAAAAACAATATTCTATAAATGCATTTCAATAGATAATTACAATACCATCATATTCACCTCAAAAATGTTTTTTTTTTTTTTTTAAACTCTGTTTTTATGGCAGTTTGTCACTTTAATCATAGGATATGCATTTGGATTTTAAATAAATGACAACTATGAACATGTAATAATAGTTGGATCAAGTAGCACACACCTTAAACAATTTCAAGGGCTAATATTTCTCTGCACGTGCATCTCCTTCAACACTAGAACTCTCTAAACAATCCACTTAATTGAGTGTACACACAGTGCTAAATATCTTTATTGATTGTTATCATTGTTCTTAAGTTTTTGGATCATTGTTTTTAAGGTTATAATCTCTCCAAACACTTATATGAGGACAATAATTAATGTGCTCTCAAATGATGACGATTTTTGTGAATATTGGATAGCTCCTAAATGTTACAAGCAATTGGGACATACTTTAGAACTCTGTTATCCTAATTGTCATCATTGACAACATTAAGCAAGCTTTCATTTCTGTTTTGTGGTTTGATATCTCACTTAACAAGTTTCATGCTTTGGAATAAATTTGGAATCTTACCTTGTTGTGCATGCTTTGGAATAAATTTGGAATCTCACCTTATTATTCCTAAAACAGAGTTCTCACTGTTGTGGCACCCTAGTGGTTTTCTTCTTGCCAGGTACATAACAACACTTAATATCTCTCTAAAATAATGACATTATTTCTTCTGAGATCTAAGTCAATAATATTATAGTGTCATTAATTGAGCTTAAGTTCTTATCACAACAACATTTAAATCAACATATGGTGACATGTGTTAACTTACAAGGTTCTAAAACCACAAATCCATCCACTTGTTGTCATTCATGATTCTGAGTGACTATTTGGATACAATTCATTAAACAAGAGAAATATATGATATAGAAGTGAAGCAATATTCGAGGGAATATATACCATAATGCATATTTGAATGTCTTAGGCAATTGTGCTTTAAATGTGTCAAAATCCTATAGACTAAATTATATCTCTTGAGATAAAGTGTAAAGAAATAAAAAGTTTATCAATATTTCAAGCTCTGAGAAACATCTCCAGCAAGAATGATTTATTTTGTAACTGATTATATCATAAATAAAATATAACAAGAGGTAACTTTTTATGCAAGGAACACTACCATTCATAACCTTGTGTGTATATATATATATAACAATATGCCAGATTTTTTTTTTTTTTTTTAAGTCAAACTTCAAAAGATGATAACAAGAACCAACTCATATGTGAATAAAAATATAATTTAATTTAATAATACAAATGATAATCACAATAATAACTGCATTACATATCAATGTTCAATTTATTACACACATTTATTATATACCAACATGTCATGTCATATCATAAACCACACATCAAGTTTCTGAACACAACTCCCTAGGCATTTGATAATATCTTATCTCCAATAAGACGGTTTCTCTATCCAGTTGTTTTTTACAGCTTACATAGGTTCTAGGTTCCAGACCAATTGAGGGTTTGGAGGCATCGATTATTCTCAGGGTTTGAAGGTCTAGGTTGAGTTTTTTTTTTTTTAAAGCCTACTCTAGCTCTCCAATTCTTGTATTCAATGACTTAACGACTCAAATCTGAAGTGATTCTTTGAATTTTATTTTTATTTTATTGAAGTATTCTTTTAGGTGTTCAATTCTTTGTAAAATGGATGGCCTCTATAGTGAATCAAGTCTAGCCGAGAAGCGTCGTGTTTTCATATTTTTTTTAATTTTTTTTTGATAGAAAACGCTGAAGATTTCGTTTGGTAGGATCAACCACATTTTCAAGTAGGTATAATGATTGCATTTTTGGACTTAAAGATATGGAGCCCTCATAGGGTGAAGGAAGATGCCTCCATATGAGTTTAGACAGTGATAAAGAACTGGAATGTATCAGTAGTCGAGAACCTGTTGGAAACAATGACAACAATGGTTCGCAACCACTGAATACTGAAGGAGTGGCATATAGAACTAGGAGAGCCGAAGGCACATTGGATGGTTATGGTAGAAAGAGCCCTAGATACTGGTGTTCTTGTTGTGACCAAGATAGTCCCAATGAGAAGAATAAGAAACAAACAAACAAGGGGTCGTGCGATAGATTTTGGAAGACACAAGGTGGCCAATATAAGATGGCGACAACCAGAAGGTAAACAATGATTTCCTAGGTCTCTGTATTCTTACCACCCCTTCCCATTTTTGCAATCTTTGTTCTATCGCCGAGGGTTGCAGCACAGAGAGATTTTTTTGGTTCGCAGTCTGGTTTATGGTTCAGGGTTTCTCCAAAGGGTAGTTCTACTAATTACTACCTTTCAAACTATTTTTCCCAAATATATATGTCAATAACTTGTTCTTGATTCGAAAATGGTGAGCCAATGGCCTGTCCGTTTTGTCAACATGGATCCTTTGAGAAATTTATATTATAATCTCTGTTATTTGGATTCAAAGCTTCTGGTCAAGGGTTGGGTATTTCATTATCTGATTTAACTGAACCCCAATTCTTTAAAACTTAGAATTACCAGAAACATAAGAGAATTTAACAATTAAAATTGATTTTCTGTCTCGGTTTCCAAATGGAGCTGACTGGATTGAACCTATGAGGAAATCTACTCACCACCAGGATGAAAGAAGCCCACGCGTTGAGTTGGTATGGATTTGATAAACTCCCACGTCCTACTTAGGGAGGGAGATTGGTGCCCAGAATAGATGAGTTGATTCCAGGTTGGTTTACCACAACACGCCAAACAAATGGGCAACTGAGAGACTGGTTCTTGCAACAAAGGCACCAATTAGGCATACAGCCTCAGTGAGTTAAGGTTTGCTACGCACATGCTTACCTAACTACCAACGGCTATGTTTGTGCATTCCGTGGGTAAATACGGCCTCAGTGGACATAGATTGCTGAGAATTAGGGACAGAATTAGAAGCTTGGACAAGTCATTGTAACTGATAGTTAATATTAGCCATAGATCTCAGCTCAAGTGGAATGGATGGCCTGAATTCCTTAGAAGAAGCTTTGGTGAATTCAAGCATGTATTAGCTATTACGGGGAGCATATTGCTGATGCATTGTGAAGTATATGAATTTGAGCAAGCAATTATTTATGAAAGTGAACCTATAAAAGTGAACTGAAGTAAGCAATGTGTGTAAGTGCCAGTGTTCCCATTAAGGAGAAACGGTTCCACAATGTGCTATAGCATGAAGTGTATACACATAAGTCACATGGAAAACCACAAAATTGAAGCAATCACACAACGATAAAACTCCCAATTCACACAAAGATTTCACACTCGAAATTCAACATCTAATGGAGATTGCAGGCTCAAACAATTCCTGCGGTAAATGAAAGAGAACATGGGGAAAATGTTTTTTTTTTTTTTTTTAATTATTGAAGGACCCTGGAAGAGGCCTAACTATTCTCCTTCACGTAAGAGAGCGACGTGGAATCCAAGAGATGAAATAGAACTCGCTTATGTCGTTCTGGATGTTATAAATTCAGGTCTTGATGGTGAAAAAAGAACAAGAAGAAGATGTTATGGATTTAAAGTCACAAGCAATTTTGGGAGGATGTTAGTGAAAATGTTCAGAATAAGATTGGGCAAGATCGGTTCAAGAATCAGATTATTGAGAAATTCAAGAAATTGAAGACTAGGTTTTTCACTAATGCAGAACAGAAACAATCTACAGTTAGGTCAAGTGATGGCCACGAGGAACAACTAACTAGTATTCTGTAACAATTTTTTTTGAAAGTGAAGAGGAATAGAGTGTAAATATCCAGAAAATCCTGAAAACTCCTTCAGAATTAACAATCATTTTCCTGTTATATTTGGTCTGCATATTTTATGTTTTTTTCTTTTTCTTTGGTGAGGCTGTCGCTATATATTCAGCCGAAGTAGTAGACAGTAGTAACATAGGAAATTATCTGAAAATCGCTAATTGGAGAGATCTCAAATGCCGACACTAGCTTGGTGTAACCATGCCTCGATATTATTGCGACTGTTGTGATAATTATTTGACTCACGACTCGCCCTCAGTCCGAAAGAAGAATAACACAGGGTACAAGCACAAGGAAAATGTTTGGGCATATTATCAACAATTTGAAGAGAAACAAACTCAAAGTTTGATAGATCAGAGGGTCAAGGAACATCTCGGTTAGACAACAACTTTCCAGCAACAAGTTGGTGCTACTTTTCAGCAGCATCTTGCTTCTATGCAGGTTGGGCAACAAAGGCCTCGTATTCCAATGTTGCCACCACCTACTTTGCCTGTACCAGGATCTACACAGCTACCAAATGGCCTGTCCATGTTACCTACTCTTCGTCCCCCTATCCTAACGCGACCTACATTAATTCCTCCAGGATATGGTGTATCTGTGGGGACATCTCCAATGATTAGACCTCCAGGTGTAGTTGTAACTTCACCTCCAGGTAACAACATGAACAACTATATCATCACCAATGTCAAATGTCCTTATGTTTAATCCACCTATTTCTGGTCCTTCTGGTACGTATCAAAACCAACAACAAAATTCTATTCCTACAAGTGGAGCTTATGGAACATACAACTACGTAGCAGCCCCAACTAGTCGTTCTCAACAGAGTACTTCAGTGACCCCCCCCCAAGTCCTACCTATGGAACTCAAACTTCCTATAGTATCTTCTCTTCCAGCTTTTTATGGCCATTCTAGTCCAACACCACCTTCACTTGCAACTCCAGATATATGTATAGTTTCTACTCAAGCTCCTATATCCACATCCCAACAATCAATCTGTTACTAATTTGAGTGTGACTTCGTATGGAAAACCTGCAGGCTACTAAAGCTGAAGGTGACATTTATGATTTTGTGGCTAAATAAGATTTTATTTATACTTTTATTCTGCTATAGTTAGGTTTTGAACCTATTTTCTCTCCTGTTAACAACTTAATGGTAAGCAAGCAGCGAAGGTATTTTTTTTTTTTTNGCATATATTATCTCAATTCTTTTTTGACTGTCATACAAGAGCTTCAGATACTGCAATAGATTCATAGAATCGAATGGTAATACAATTATTCTATGGAAGAGGAGTGGATAATTCTCAACTGAATTCAAGGTGATGGTTTAATGGTTGGTATCTGTAACAACATAAATTGGATGCAGACCTTGCAGACCATGTTGGCACAAAGACAAAATCTTAGTGTTGTGGGTGGTGAAGCCCAGGTTTCAGTTTTGAAACCGGGCTCTGATACCATATTTAACACCCATCCACAGGATTTTTAACAATTAATCTTTCATTTTATACATACACAATAACAACTTTAATTTAACATAATTTCATTTCATTTACACAATTCTTCTACATTTGCTCAACGATAAATCTAAATAGCATGATGAAATAAGTAATATGTTAACTCTAGGATTTTCAACTTAAAACAAAAGTATATACAAAATATCAACAACAAATACCACTGAAAAATACCTTTTCCCTAGTTTTTCGAAGTTCTTCAATTGTAATGTAGTCCTATGCACTTCCAAGCATTCTTTTCCCGCTTTCCCAGAGTGAAACAACGAAATCCTCCCTGCCAACTAGGATCCTAGCCGACTTCCGAGCTCCAAGGAACCTTTCGGTTTCTTGGCCCTCCGTGCCCATGACTCCAAGAACAGCAAAGCACAAATGCTCAAAGAAAACTATCACAAGAATTTCACAACCTCTCATCATGCTCAAACCTCTCCTTCCTTTTTTTTTTCTCTACTTCTTCTCCCTATTTATCAATTTTCCATACACACTTCCCCAAGTCTCCTCAACCACCCTCGTTATTATCCATCAACCTCCCTTATCTAGATATTTTGGGAAAACATTAAAATAAAACTAAATATTAATGACTTGCATTAAACAATAATAGATAAATAAAAAGTCTTTATTCTCATGCTAGATAATAAATTTTATTTGATAATTTTCCCCAAAATGTACATAACACTCCACCATGATCATTTAATTCATCACACCCATCATCTATCAAAGTCAAGAAAGTATTTAATGCTTCTAGATATTTGTATGCAATATAATTTACATATTCAATAAACATTCAATTAAATAGTTAATAATTTACTTTAATAATTATTACATTAGTTACTTATACTAGTGTACATGGGTAGGGTATGTGTGCGTAGCTAGCAGACACATATCTCATGCATGTACTAATGATAAACAAGCATTGCATCTAGTGCATAATTCCTATATGATCATCAAGACATGTAGGACAGTAGATCAAGTAATGCATCATTTAATAATCTTAACGAACTAAATTACACCAATTCATCAATAACTCATTGTCAGACTTAAAATATCATTAGGAAATCAAAGAGGATTTTAAACATGGTAGGAACCAAGTGAGTAAACAATAGCGGCATCTCTAATCCCCAATCAATATTCTCAACTTACATCGAAGCATCCTTCCTTCCTAACCTACTTCCATCTTCCATCCTATCCTTTCCTCTGTTGGACTAAGCTGGAGCATCAACTATATTGACCTAAATCCAGATAGAACCCGTAAGCGTAAGTGTCATACATCTCGACCAAGCTTCCCCAACAGGCAACTAGCAATCACCATCACATGTCTAGGGGAGCGTGACTTCACACAACCCTCCCACGACTCTAGGTTTCGGAGGATAAACAGTGGGAAATACCTCCACCCCTCCTCATAGAACTAGGGTCAACACCCTACATCGAGCCACACTGTGCAACCACTATTCTTAGAGTCACGTCATCAAACAACCACTCTGGGAAAGTTATGTGTCCTGTCAAAACCACACTTACCACAAATCATAGCAATATTTGGATTCATAAATTTATAACTTATAACATATACTATCGTCTTGATGTCTATGACATCCATGTTACCTCGTCATTGTAGTTATTTGGCTATCACATAGCTCATCAACCTGTAGGTTAGTTCACCAATAACTCATATCTATATATATTTATACATCATAATTTCATATAAGAATCCATATTTGTATTGGCGTTCAATTAAGAAATCTATGTTTATTTTTATCGCGTCTTGCATCTGTTATGCATTCACAACATAACTTTGAATCAATATAAATGTACCCAAATTCCACTTCTTAATTTGCATGTTTAAACAAATCAAAGAGTTATCATCATCATGAGCATATAACAATGAAAATAATAATATGCAACACAGAAATAGGTCCAGATGTACACTTGTCACATGTCTATATCAATATTGTTGAGTCCAAATAGGTTTTAAGCAATGAATTACTAAGATGAGAAAAAATCACAGTTCTAACTACCTAAGGTCAAAATATGGGGCATTACATTCTCATAGTTGTTCGTATGAGAAAGAAGGTGAATTCAAAGACCATTAAAAAATTTCATTGAGATGTTGATGGAAATTGAGATTTTGATGTAAATGTGAGATCACATCTCTTTGAAAATATCGAAATGATAAAGACCATGTAAATGTCCTAGGTTCAAATTGAAGTGTGTGTAGATCCCCTTGTGTGTATCTCTCTTACTTTGTAATATTTATAGTGGCTTTCTTCATTCTTCCATTTGTTCAAGTGATTCTTTCTTTCTATATCTTCTAACCCATTGTGACACTAATTTTTTTTTTTCGTTCACGTGAAAAAAATAGTTTCACTGTTATTCTATTAGAATCAAATTAAACTTTTTGTTACATATGGATCTAGACAGTGGTGATAAAAAAAGATATGTAGTCTTTCCTTCCTTCCACATTTTTACATTGTAGTAAAGTTATAAAAAGTCATCTAGTGTCTTATAAAAAAATATTCAAAAAAGGGACATCTGTAAAGATCCAGGCTAGAAAATGTAAAAATTTTCTATACATACAATAGTTCCATCAATAATTTATTCATAAAAGAGCCATCCAAAATTTCCTTTGAGTGCCTTTTTGAAGAGGTTGTTTGCTACTTTGTTGAACTGTCTATGTACATGCATAAATTTGATAGATTCAAATCTATTATTTAAGCTTTTGATCTTGTCTTTCCAGTTGTTGAGATATATCAGGTTCAAGTTGGATTTGGAATTTATCCATTCTATAGTGACCTTGGAATCTCCCACAACCATAATTTTTTTTATGGAAAAGTAGGAAGGGAGTAATAATAGTCCCCATAGGCCCAAGAGTTCAACTTTATGTTGAATTTTATCAGTCCACAATGAAATATGTTGAATTTTATCAGTCCCCATAAGCCCAAGAACAGTCCACAATGAAATGTGTTGAATTTTATTATGTGTTTTTGAACAGTCCATAGTGAACATAAAAGGAAACATTTAAATTAATACATAATAGGAAATTATTTAAGAGTTTGATGCTTAATTTAATGCATTGTAAGAAGGAGAATATACAAAACATTAGTTCAAAACTAACAAATTTTCCACTTTTTTTCCATCAACTTAGTGCAGACACCTTTGAGTATTGGTCAAACGACCACAATCTATCAAGCCAAGTCTTGAACCAAACCAAACCAAAGCTATTCTTACATTAGTAATGGTGTTTAGCAGATTAACAACAAAGCAATTTTATTTCAACAATGACATAGTAAAGATAGAAAATCTCATCATTTTAATTTCATAGAGATCTCTATTGGTGAAATGGAAACACCACAAGCCTACTATTTATGGAACATAAATAGTGGTGCAATGAAGAAATGGAGAAAACACAAAATTAATGTCCTATAAAGACAAAAGTTAGAATATGAAAACCATATTTATGTTATAGCTAGCTTAAAGAAGAAAATCAATATTACTAAAATAAGAACAAAGTTTTATAAGCTTCATAGTGAAACTCTCACTGAACAAATCCTATAAAATAGTATAAAAAAATATCGTAAAACATAAATTAACCTTTTGAGAAATCAAATATGAGACAATAAATTGATATTTTGAATTCCAAAAATATCAAATATATATATATATATATATATATATATTTGGTAGTGTAACTATTCAGACTTTGTTTATATATATATATATATTCAAATTCTGAATAGTTACACTGCCAGATACATATGTTTCACATCCATTTTAGGAAGATAACAAAAACTAAGACATTTAACTCCAAAATTCTAGACTCTATGCCATTGCTTTAAGATAGATCACTTCATACCTGTTATTCAAACCCGCAAAAAAAATTATAATTTAAAAATTAAAAATTTACAATTCAAACATGCAAAATAAAACATAATTCAAAAATTGTGATTAAAACAAAATTGATATACATACCAAAAGACTTAAGTCTCATCCTCCAACATATTCTTTTCCACCAAATATAATGTAAACATATTTTCCACCAAATATAATTTAGAAATTTGTAACAATAAAAAACAATAATAAAAAAAAAACAAATAATACATATTAACATATATACTTTAATTAAATATTAAATAAACAATAAGAAATAAATTAACAAATTTAAGATAGTTACTCTCTACATTAAACATACATGATTTAAACAATTTGTAAAATTTTATCTAAAATTTTAAAAAAATTTAAAGAGAAAAATTGTGTTCTTGGTAAAAAAAATTGTGTTCAGAGTTAGATAATAATCTGAATATAAATATAGAACTGTGTATGAAGAAAGTTCACAAATCTCCATATCAAGTCATTCTTCTAATGAAATACTTATCTCATTGTGGATAAAGTCCCAAATCCTTCAGGTGAAATTCTCATCCCGGGTGATGTTATTTGATCTTATTTACTCAGCAATAAAATACTAATCTCCTCAACAGTAAAATACTTTTCTCCTCTTCTACAATGGTCATATAATCAAATTCCATAATTCCCTTTCAAATTAAAGGACTCATAAATCTCCATATTGAACCATTCTTCCAAAAAACTACTTATGTCTATGAAAGTTCACAAATCTCCATTTTAAAAACCATTCTTCCGGAAAATACTTATCTCCTCTTTCTGTGGTGGAATAGATGTTCTCATATAATCTTTCATGTATATGAAGAAAACACAAATCTGCACATGTATATTAAGTCTTTCTTCAAAAACCATTTAAATATTTCATCTTTGGGATGCATTCATATTACATATAATCAAACGCTCTTTGAAATTATGTGTAAGCTAGCTAACATATACAATATGTGTGAGCTAACTCACATATACATATACATATGCATAGCTTATTTGTAAATCTACTTGAATGTCGATTGTTGTGGTTAGTAACTAATTTAGTTAAGATTTTGACAATTCTTTAACGAGAAGGAATTCACTTCGTTATATGTAGAAAACACAAATGTCCATACTACACCATTATTGGAGAAGAAAACAAGGAATGCAATCGAAGAAAATTTAGAAACTTTCCCTTTTCTGATGTGGGATAGAGTCTGTTATCAAATAATCAAATGTTCAAGTCCAAAATGAGGTCTTCATCATGATCTAAACTTAAATAAGTTTGAATGTACACCACTTAAGACAACGATAAGCTTAGATAGGGGTTCTATATATTTCAGAATAATTGATCAAAGCGTTGAATAATAAATACTAAACTAAAAATTTGAGAAAACAAAAAATTGATAAAAGTAAAAAATATAAGCTTATTCAAAATAAGCTTAAACACTTTTATATAAAACCCCAACATAAAAACAAATTAAAACTCATTAATGTTCAATGAACATACATTTATGAATCATCCTGAATGGACACATCTTTCCCAAATATGAGTTCTTCCTCCGCTTCCTCCTCAATCTCAATCTCCCTCCCAAGCACACTCTCAGGTACTCTCTTCTCCACATTACACTATATAACACATTTCAAATTTGAAAATTTGAAAATTAAATTTAAATGATTATAACACATTAAATTTAAATAATTTTAACACATTAAATGATACCTGTGAACTCCCACCATTTTCAAACTTTCTCAATGAGAATTGAGACAAGTCTCCCCAAGTAGTAGGAGATGGAATAGGGATCTGTGAACAACACAACTAAGAACTAAATCTAGGATTCAATGTGTTCACATTTATACAAAATTATAACTGTTGTTGATCTCTTATTCAAAAGATTGGAGATTGGACAACTAAAGTGCTCATCTTTGGATATTAGAAAACACATACATGATTCAACCCATTCAAATTTAAACTTGTGGAATCAAGTCCCCTATTTACCGGAGATTCATTTAACATATCTCCAAACTGTGATTAATAACAATAACAACTCGATTATTTCTATAGATACAATGATATCTAAATATAGAATTAGAAGTAAACTATCCTAAAATGTGTCAAAAATTTACTAACTAGAATACATACCAATCTGTTGTTCGGGTCATCATTCATAATAACCTTCTTCCAACCATCACGAAAAAATTTTGTATACTCCTTAAGATTTTCTACTGACATGGTCTCTAACTCTGCATTTGTTTTATAAACAAGTATGGCCCGGGAATTGGATTCCTCTTTTTGACGATTCATGCCAACATCAACACCATAAAAAATCGCTTCCAAATTTTCCCCAATTACATACTTAGCCTCTTTTCCAACCTCTGATGAAGCTCACAACTCTGAATGTGAAGCGAATGCCCCTGTTGGGCGAGATATTAAAGGTTGTGGAGGCCTCGGCAATGTCACATTTCAATATGCCCCTTTGCGATTATATATCCATCCTTTACCAGTTCCATAATAATTAGATGATAGACTAGTATAATTAGGGTTCATGTGCATAAAAAACTTTGCATAAAAGTGTGTTGCAAAATAGTGTGGAACTTCATCGTTCAACGACAATTTCTCATATGCTTCAAAAAATTTGTTATACAGATGTCCTGCAATGTCGGGGTGCTTAAAATATTGCACATTCAACATCTTCTTCTTTGACTCATCTTTAAAATTGAACATCGAAATTGCGTTTTCTTTTGAAACTTTATTTTTTACTACCTCCCATTTATCAGGGTCCACCACCTCTGACTTTCGCTGTCTCATTAGATTGACAAAAATGTCAGTGGTTGACCTCATCTTTTGATATGCATCCATAAAGTTTTGCAATGAATGCAAAACAGTCTGCAAGATTTGTTTACTCTCCTCAGGGAGTTCCAAGACCTACAAATCATTTTCCAACCTCCTTTTGACACCTGAGCATCGCTCAAAGGTCATTTCTTCAGTAATCCCTTTCTAGAGAAGTTCATCACCAACATCCGAATGATAGGTGGACGTAGGCATGTAATCTTATGTTTCTTGATAATGTGGCCTCCTAAATCCACCTTCACCCTTTGCACCAACATTAGAATCTTCGTGACACCCACTCTCTCTTTTATTGTCATCCTTTGCTCTAAACTCATTGTCTACACACACATTTGAAAGTAATTACAACATTTAACTTGACATAAATTTAAATACATAAAAATACAACAAAAATAAACAAAATCAAAGAAAATCACCAGAAATATTTTCTTGTCCTGAGGTATTCCCTACATTTTCAGGTGTAAGAGTATCAATGCGCAACCTATCTAAGAAGGTTGCATGTATAGCGCTTGCTTGAGCACATTTTGCAATTGATCTATTCATAGACTCGTTTGATAATCTCCTTTGACGAGATTGTTGTTGGTCACTCAGAGTCTCAGTTGAAGAAGGAGTTTCTCTTCTTCCTTCTTGGGAGAGCCTAGAGAGTTTGCAAAGAAAGTTTGGAGAATCCCGTGTCGACATCTCTCTTCAATATCCATCCTTTGGAAATTCATGAAAATTTAAGCACAAGACAAGTACGAGTTAATATCTCCAACATTGACCAACAAAAATTATGAATAAAGAAAGAAAAAAAAAAGACAAAATTAATAGAAATGTTCTTTATATTAGACACAATTATAATAGGGTGATGCATAACTCCACTACCCATGTCCATTTCAAATATATTTTGGTTTTTTAATATTAGCACAAATAACCTTGGTAAATCCACCAATAGTACATGGGAAAATTCTAGTAACGGAGTAGCGGTTATCTATATGGGCAATCAGATTTCATGCATCCAATAGGTATGAAGCATAGTTTATGAAAATCAACGATTAACTTTATGTCATGTTTGGTTGGATGGAAGAAATATACCATCTACAAAGCAATGGCGCTAAGTATCAACAGGTCTGTATTACACTTGGATGGGGCATTAATAGAGAAAATGCATTATATGATTGCAAGTTGTTGGAATTTTGTATATTTTACAAATATTCATCTACAAATTATAAGATAGACAATAATGTACAGCAAGGAATTCCAGAATCAACAATCTATAAAATAATATTTATAATTTATGATACTCTAATATTACATATGTAAAAATAGATTTATACATTTAATTCTTAAAAAATTGTAATTTTTATAAAATAAAAAAATGTTTGAAATAAAAACTTGGACAGTTTGAAATTTTAAGAAATTTTTATAAAATACAAAACGTTTGAAATGACTATGACTTGGCTACGGGGGGCTAGCCATGTGCCCAAGCCGCGGGCTTGCCCACGGCTGGCCCCCCGCGACCAAGTCACAATCAATTTTAATAAGATATTATCTATGCACAGAAAAACAGAGCATTTGAATCTAAATCTTTAACACTAGAGTGAAAGATAGTCGATTCGGCTCTTGGCCGACTGCTTAGGCATAGACTAATCACTTAAATGCTTATTCTATTCTTAATATTTGATTGTTAAATGTCTATATCAAATTTAAAAACTTAATATTTGATTGTTAAATGTCTATATCAAATTAACTAAATCCATATTGTTTATAAATTTATTGTTTGTGTGTATAATTTGAACATATAAACATGTAATTTTTAAATGATTTTATAATTTGAACATATAAACATGTGTATAATTATAAATTATCAAATGATTTTGTATATGTAGAAATCTATATGTAGAAATATATGTATATTATATTTACAGATTTTATTTGTAAATATAAGAATAGATTTATATTTAAAGAAAAAGAAATAGAAGAAGAGATTTATATTTCAAGAAATAAAAGAGCATAATTATATTTAAAGAAAAAGAAATACAAGAAACAAATTATATTTAAAGAAAAATAAATAGAAAAACATGTTTATTTGTATTATATTTACAAGAAATATAATACACGCATATAACAAATTTGAAATCTAAATACTAATAACAAATTTAAAATAAACATAAATATAAATGTTACACAAAAACAAGAAATTAAGACTAATTAACAAATCTAATACTAACATAAATATAAAAATATACTCTGTAATCTACAGAATCTGTCCATCCAAAATCTAAAAATATACTGTGTAATATACAAAAACTGTAATCTAAAGAATTGTAATCTGTGTAATCTACAGACTCTGCAATCTAAAGAATCTGTGGGGGGCCAACCCTATGGACGAGACTATATTTTTCTATGATGTATAAGATTTTATTGTAATTGAGAAATTAGACTTATAGTGAATCCATGTAAGTTTTAGGTTATTTCATGCGAATGACAATTCTAAATATTTTCGCTGCGTTTATTTTTATTTTTATATCCAATAGATTCGCAAAATTCTGAGTATATCATGTGCAATTCTGGTATAGACTTATTTTTAACCTTCAATAATATTGGTGTTTCTATTCTATTCTTATATTGAGTATGGAATTTTATTTCTTTGTTTTTAAGAAAGACAATCTAATCCAGCAGAGTAATAGAATCCAAATAATGAACTATTATTGGGTATCACTGTATATAAAAATATTGATACTCATAAGGAGATTAGAATTTCAATTTGTATATTTTTGAGTTATTTCTTGAAGAAATTGTATCTCCTAATATGTAAAAAATAGTATCTCCTATCAGTAATATAACCACTTATATTACTAGGTGTAGCTTCACCTAATATTATCGAATAGAATATATATCATGAACAATCGAACACTTAAATTTTGGAAGTATAAACTGTATATTGTAAAGGCCGAAGCACCACTCGAGCTCTAATTATTGAAATTTGCTAGGAAATCTTTTTCCGAGGAATCCTTGCATAATGTATTGGTTTTTACTAGCCCTGACATTGCACATCCAGTGGAAGTTGTAATTAGGTTTCTTGCAAACCCAGGAAAGGAACATTGGAATGCAATTAATTGGATTTTAATATATATAAGAGGCTCAATTGATTATTGTTTGTACTTTCAATGCACTCATAGATTGTTGGAAGGATTTACATATGTTGGTGACACAAACTCTAGAAAATCCACAACAAGCTACATCTATAATTTTGTGGGAGCTGCAGTGTCATGGGTATCTAGATTACAAAAGGTGGTGGCTCTTTCTAACATAGAGGATGAGTATATTACAACAACTAATGCATGGAAGGAGATGCTTTGGATGAGGAGGTTCTTAGAGGAACTAGGTGTGCAACAAGAAAAGTATGTATTGAATTGTGATAGACAAAGTGAAATCCATCTTGCCAAAAATACACCCTTCCATTCTAAGACAAAACACATCGATGTTAGATATCATTGGATTCTCCAAGTGCTAAATAATTGGCCAAGTGCTAGATGATGGGGTACTACAGTTGGATAAAATACATAGAAGACAATCCAATTGATATGTTAACAAAAAATTTCAATTTGGTCTCAAGTGGGAGATTGTTGTATGTGAGACCAAATAATAAAATAATTGTGTTTCTTAAATTCTTAAAACTTCCATAATGTACTCTAGAAGAGTTCTCCATTATTCTACCTTCTTCTATGAGAGTCTATATATGGATTCTTGCTCTCACATAAAATGTACAAGTAGGAGTAGATCAAGAAAAAGTTGTAGAGATCAAGGAGAAGGAGTATTTCAGATCTACTGTGAGTGTATTTTAGATCTAAATCTTTTAGCTTCAAATTTGTTCATGTGGGTTAGATATATATATATATATATATATATATATAATTATGTTTCAGATCTATTCATGATAATATCAGATCTATATACTTGTGCATTAGATCTCTAGAATTTTGTTTTAGATCTATTGTTGACTGTTGTTTTTAACCTATGAATGTTTTGTATCATTTCAATAGATAAGAGGTCCACACCTTTAAATCGAACTTGTTAACAGTGATTTGGCCTACTTCAAAATCAAAACCTTTATGTCTCCAAGAAATTCTCATTTTACTAGATAAGAGGCCCACAACTTTAAATCAAACTTCTTAACACTGATTTGGCCTACTTCAAAATTAAAACCTTTATGTCTCCTAGAATTTCTTGAGTATTCTCTGCGAAATTCCTTACCTCATATTTTTACCCTGTCCAAAAATCTTATCCATGTCTTTGTGATGGAGTATAGAAGGTTAAGTTGGAAACTTTTGTCAAAAGATTTGGCAAAAATTATATTTTATTTTATGGGATTATAAATATCAAATCCATAAATTGTATAACTTCAAGATTTTCAAAACTGTTGAATCTATTCATGTGATGAGAATATGCAATTCTGAATTTCAACAAAAATTGATAACCAGATTTAGTTTAAAGCAAAACAAAAATGGACAAATCGTTAACCCGTTATACTTCTCCCTTTATGATTTCTGTCATGCTATATTGACTTATTTATTGTTGTTGTTAACCTCATATTATGTTACTGTCTATTGATTTTTGGTGTAAATGTTAACCCTTATTTTATAATAGGAGTAAATTCCTTAAAAAATGGGAGTAAATTCCTTAAGTCACAGTCACGGGACTGTGACTTGGCCGCGGGGGGCAAACCCTATGGACAATCTATTTAGGCTTACCTCCGTTCGCCCACAGGACCGCCCACCAACATGATTTCCTGCAGGATCGCTCGCCAACACAACCGCTCGACCGCCCATCAACATGACGTTCACGCCAAGAGCTCCCTCACAGTCGCCAAGATCTCACTCACTCACACTTGCCTACAACCCTCTCACAATCGCCAAGAGTTGAAAAAATGTTACAGTCACGATGTGTGGTGAATATATAAACCGTGTTTTGGCCGAAAGATTGTTTCGACCAAAATATCTTTCGGCCGAAAAGATATTGACGAATGAAAAAATTCCGTAAGACTAAAATTCTACACGAAAATTGAGGGCGTCGTTACTGTATCGTTCGATTTGACATTCAAGTGTTCGACCGAAAAATATTTCGGTCGAAAAAAGTATCCTTCGGCCGAAAGAAAATATTAGTTCAACTGAAAAACTGTCTTTCGGAATTTTGAAGATCAGATTGTCACGAAAGTGTTACCCTCCTTCATGATTTCACCTTGTATCATTTTGTTTCAATGATCAGATGGATTGTAGGGTTATCATTTATAGGTTTTTTTGTTTTGTCTTTTATTTCCATCTTCTAACAGATTCATTATTCTTACAATATCATAGATTCACATGAGTTTTCATTAGCATCTTGGCAAGCCTTCATATTGCATTTGTCCTTGAACGACTGGCTAAGCAAGGTAATGGGTAATGTTTATCCTTTATCTGATTTTTCTCATATAGCAATACGTTCAATTTTCCATTAAAATAATGGTGATTTATTATTTGTTTTCCTACATAGGGAAATTTCAAAGATAATAAGTGGCATATCTAGAACCAAATGATGGCTTCGTCAACCACCTTCTTACAAAGGTAAATGATGTTGGTTTAGACTTCGTAACAGTCAAGTTTTTCACTTGTATCTTTTATTCTTTTGGTTATCCTTTGTTAAATTATTGAGTATGGTTCACTTACAGGGAAAATAATAATATCCTTTGGGGTGAGAGATCTGTTCTCCTATCATCGAGGAAAACCAGGTACCATATCTTGTATTTGGCGAATACCCATAATTGAATTTCGTATATTAAGAGATACCTTGGGGAAACGATGCCTAGAGCATTCGTTAGGTGCCATTAAGGAGACAAAATCACATTATTGTCATAGAGGTTAGGTAGAATTATATTCACCTCTTTCAATGAACTCATTAGTTAAGATTCTGATGGATAGTCTGTGTATAAGTTTTAATTTGATTTCATTTGATAATAATTTGAATAGTTTTCTCTATTAACCAAGACAACTCCATTTGTCCTTATGCATTATTTTGTATCTATTAAAAACCCATGCACTATTCTCCTCTCGTCCACAATGTGACTAAATTGTTATTGTGACCGGGGTTTTATAATCATTATTCATATTAAACCCAATCATTGTGATTAATGGTTTCACGGTTTTTGTATTCTGCTTCCTTAAAAATAAATGTGTTATTATTCGCCCTTATCATTTGTTTCCATCGGGTAAAGATTCATTGTGAGTCCAAGGTTTATGATTATTGACAGGTATTTTCTTGGTCCGAGATGTCACTACCAAGGGCATCATGGGTTTTTTCTATTTTAAAAGGAATATAATATTCTTTCTTGAAAATAATAATTTATTATATAAACCCAATATTTGTTTTATTTATTTATATGGTTTATCTCTGCATCATGGTTAAAATAATATGTAGTTTGAGTTCTAAGATACTTCAATACCAATTTAAAACACGAAAATGAATACTACAATAAAATTTCAATTTCTCTTTTATGTATAATAAAGATTCTTCTTCCTTCAACAAAGAATATCTTTCTTCTATTGGAAGTTACTCTTATTTGCAAATAAAAGGAAAACAAATATTTCTAACTACAATATAAATGATAAATGATATGTTTCTTGCTACTCTAATATATACTTAAAAAATATGAAAGATTATATTCTATAGGAAACTTAATACTTTCTTACTCCCAACAATTAAACAATAACTAGTACTTAGATTCATTTCTGATTATAAACAACACTATAGATTTTGTAATTAATATCTACTATAATGAATGTTATTTAATAGTAAAGAAAATATAAAGAAAGAAATAAAGAAACATATCTGAGCTTGCTCAAGTAGTTAAGAAACAAACTGAGTAGAGAACTAGTTCCTCCCAACCATAGACACGAACAACCAAAGTTACTTGTCCTTGTCACCCCCGAGCCTAAATCATTATTTTATGGGGCTTGACATTGTATAACCTTCTACAGATTTCTGATAGTTTAGCCATTTCTATAACTCTCAAACTTATTCCACAAGTACTCAACAATGCCCTGCCTCATAACATACTTGTATATAATAACTTTCCTAGGTATTTTCAAGTTGGGCTCATCCCTAACCCTAGAGAATATTCTTGGCCTAACTTTGTGCTAGTTTTTTCCCTCACATTCCACACCTTTGGGAGTAGGGTTCCACTTGTCCCATGGACAGTAATTACTCTAGTGATTTTCATCCTTTTCACTCACCCATGAAATAATGATTTTTTTATTATAACTCAATTCTCTAATTAGTTTGTTTTTTGTTAATAAAATAAATTAAAAATAAACTTTACAAAAAAATTCATCTTCAATGTTTATGATGATACAATCCCACTTAAGTCTTTTCCAATACTTTCACAACATAAGCTAGTAAAAAAAAAAAATGTTTAAATGCTTATAAACTGAGGGGAATTACATCCTCTACCCCTTGAATTCGACACCGTCCTCGATGTTCCAATATGAACATATTATCTCTAGAACAAAGATGGATATTATTTTATCATGGCTTCATCCATATCCCAAGTAGCCTCCTTGGGACTAAACTTCCTCCACTATACTTTATCCTGAGCGATGGCTCGGTTCCGCAACATAATTTCCTTTCTATCGAGAATACATAGCGGTTCCACTTGAAACTCGGCTTCAGGTTCCACTTGAATTACATTCCTATTTACAACATGAGTTACATCATGTACATACTTCTTTAACAATGAAACATGAAATATATTCTAAACTTTTAAACTGGCTAGAAGTGCAAGTTGATCAGCCATTATCCCTACTCTAGCAAGCACTTGAAATGAACCGTAATATCTGGGTGCCAGCTTGGTACTTGTTCCCAATTTTAGTGTATTTTTCTTGTGTCTAACTTTAATATAAACATGATCTCCAATGTAAAATTATACATGTGTTCTTTTTAAATCTACAAAGCTCTTTTGTCTATCTTGTGCAATTTTCAATTTTTGTTTTTCTTTTGGTACAATTGTTTTCATTTCTTTTAGCATATATGGGCCCAAGATAATCCTGTCAATTGGGATGTCCCAACTAATAGGTGTTCGAAACTTTCTGTAGTACATTACCTCAAAGGGACTCATCTTTATGGAGTCCTGATAAACATTATTGTATCCAAACTCAACCAAGTGAAGGTACTCTTCCCACCTTGTGGGACAGTCCATCACATACATCCACAACATATCCACTAAAATTCAGTTAGTCCTTTTAGTTTGATTGTTAGTTTGAGGATGGTATGCGGTACTAATGTTCAACTGAGTGTCCAAACCACTAAAAAAATCTTTTTAGAAATTCGAGGTGAATTTTGTGTCCCTATCAGAAATGATAGTCTTTGGTATACCATGCATCCTAAAGATTTATTTCATGAAAATTTTAACAATGTTTATATATTTATGATTTTATTTCACTAGAATGATGATCTAGGTGGATATTAGTGGCCACCCGCCTGTTCCATATTCCAATTGGCTCATCTGGACATTTTTCAGTTTAACATGTTTCTTTGTAATGGGGAAATTTCTTTGTAATTGTGGGTTCTGCACTTACAACACTGTCTTGAATCCTTACACAACATCTAGGTGGATATTGGTACCCACCCACCTATTTCGACTAGTTTATTTTGGAAGTTTTCATGTCAATACATGTTTATGTACTTCTAGGGTCGTTTTGTAGCTCTAAATAGTGTTTTCTTGGCTTGCCACATTCAAAATATAAACCAAGTCAGAGTTTGACGAAATAATGCGTATTTCTCGAAAATAACTTTCCAACGAGATATCACATGCCTAAAACGAAGATCGTATGCAAAAGTTACGACCCCAAGAAGTTAATGTACTAACTTAACCCAACGGGGCCCACATGACTTTTGGCACTTCATTTCCTAGGGTTAGGTTTTTGGATATTTAGGGTTTTGACATTCATGTTTATCATAAAAAGGCCTTCAGAGCCTCATTGTAATCATCTTCTTGCAAATGAGCATATCTGTCACATCTCTTCTCAGAGATAAAGATGCCACCATTCTAGCGAGTCTTGCACTCTGTATTTTTACAGTTTCTGTACATTTATTTCATGAATAGAAATCATGTATTGTTGTATTTCTCTGTTTTTGGAAATTTCTATGTGTATTTCATTGTAATATTTATTCTTTCATCTTGTTCCAAAAATAATCCGGTTCAGTGGCATCAGAGCAGGTTGCTCTTGATCGTTTTTTTAGTGCATTTCCTCGACAAGGTCTAAGTATAGTCAGTTGGGTCTCGAACTTGTCTCTCTTGAGGACAATCACTCTCACACGCCAAACAAACCCTCGATGGCGGTATAAAAGAAAATGATGGAACAAAAGATTCTATTAACATGTCACTTGAGAAAAATATCACGCGATAGAGGGATGAAATGATGGAGAATTTTTCCCACATCCTTCAACGCTTGTCGATATCAACAGGTGCATATTCATCAAGCGACCACTTTGGAGGAACCTCTCCCTTCAAGGTACAAGTTAATTTTGATATTCCCGTATTTGAAGGTCAGATAGATGCAGATGCCTTAGAAAAATGGTTAAATCTGCTAGAAGGTTGTTTCTCTGTTCACAATTTTTTTGATAGGGAAAATATCACCTTCACACTCCTCAAAGCTCTCCCCCGTGTCAAACATTGGTGGGAAACTTACTAGGAGAAAATTTCCACAAAGGAATCTGGAATATATGGGGTCGATCCCACTTTGGATTTTTTTTGTGGATGCGATCAAGGAACAATACTACCATGTTGATAACTATGAAGACTAGTACATGAGATGGACCACACTACGACAAGAGAAGAGACAAACAATTTCATATTTCACAAATAATTTCCATACCTTGTGCACCAAGCTGGGTAGCAAAGACTCCGAGCGACATATGGTTCTGAAAAACTGCGGGGCTCTGCATAGGTACATCGAAACCAAGATGGATTTCATAAACATCTCATCATTGGGAGCTACCTATCAATATGCTGTCAAAATTGAGCAGAAATTTAGGCACCAGAACAAATGGGAGTTCAGGTCTGCAAATCCGCAACAAACAGATCATGGTAAATACAACCCTAACCAACAGCCTCCTGAAAACCAGTCCAAGACACAGTAAAATAATGGTAAAAGAAAGACAAAGAATGAAACTGGGAAGTGGTGCAACTTCCACAAAATCCCCTGGCACAACATTGATGGATGTTTCTCAAAATAGTCATTGGTGGTCGAGGTCAAAGACAATTAGCTGAAACCTAATTCATAATCTGATTCAAAAAATATTGAAAATAGACAGATCATCGACACAAACCCCACTGCTACTGTCACGACTGCAACAATTCAACCAGAAGAACTAGTAGATCCTAAAGAGAAGGAGCACCTCTTCCATTCACAGATGTGGGTGAAGGGGACCCCATTGCATTTCATTGTTGATAGTGATATCCAGAAGAACCTCATCTCATCTAAGGTCATAAAACAGTTGGGTTTGTCGACAACACCACACCCACAACCATACAACATCGAGTGGCTTCACCAGGGAAGAGATCTTCATGTCATCCAACACTGTCTCCTGGACTATGGTATCCAACCCTTCAAGGATGAGGTAGTGTGTGATGTTTCCCCTCTTGATGTATATGATGTTGTTTTGGGCCAACCATATATGTGGAAACATCATGTTTTTTATGAGTCTCGACCCCGTAGTGTCATTATTACTCTATGGGGTAAGCTCTACAGGATACTAGAGGTAGTTTCAACTATTTTTCCACCAAACCAGTTCTGCAAGCTAATCTCTCATACTGCAAAATTAATCCTCTTCACACTGTGTTCAAAGGATGCACAAAATGCCATTACAACCACTACAGCCTCAACACCTTCTATCTAGCAGAAGAACATTGTAGAAGAGAAAGAAGATATTGTTTCTTCACCTACAATGGTTCCTACATGATGCCCCATCAAGCCTATATACAATAGGTTGGTGGAACATATTAAACCCTGCTAGCAATAGGTTCGTGACAACCTTCCACAGACCAAGCAATGCAACTTCTCTAACAAGGCACGTAGCTCACCAAGATTCAGATTCAAAAAATGCTTTCCCCTCTTCCCTGGGCACTCAACGCAATGGATACCATTGCTTCCTAAAGGGGCAGGATTGATCCAAGTGGATATTGGTGGCCACCCACCTATTCCATATGCCAACTAGCTCATCTGGACAATTTTCAATTTAACACGTTTCTCTGTAATGGGGACATTTATTTGTACTTGTGGGTTCTACACTTACATGGATGTCCTGAAGCCCTACACAACATCCAGGTGGATATTGGTGGCCGCCCACCTTTTCCAATTGGTTTATTTTAGAATTTTTCATGTCAATACATCTTTCTATACTTCCAGGGTTGTTTAGGGGCTCTAAACAATGTTTTCTTGGCTTGCCATAGTCAAACTGTAGACAGAGTCAACATTTGATAGCATAATGCATAGTTCTCGAAAATACCTTTCCAACTGGATATCACGTGACTAAAACGAAGATCATATGCAAATTTACGACCCTGAGAAGTTAATGTACTAACTTACCCCAACAAGGCCCACATGACTTTTGGCGCTTCATCTCCTAGGGTTAGGTTTTTGGATGTATAGGGTTTTGACATTCATGTTTATCATAAAAAGGCCTTGAGGGCCTCATTGTAATCATCTTCTTGCAAATGAGCATATCCGTCACATCTCTTCTCAGAGATAAAGTTGCCACCATTCTAACAAGTCTTGCACTCTATATCTTTACAGTTTATGTACATTTATTTCATGAATATAAATCATGTATTGTTGTATTTCTTTGTTTTTGGAAATTTCTATGTGTATTTTATTGTAATATATTTGCTTTCATTTTGTTCCAAAAATAATCCGGATCACTGGTATCAGAGCAGGCTGCTCTTGATCATTTTTTTAGTGCATGTCCCTGACAAGGTCTGAGTATATCCAGTTGGGTATCGATCTTGTCTGTCTAGAGAAAAATCACTCTTGCACGCCCAAGAAACCCTTGATGGCGACATAAAAGAAAAATGACAGAGCAAAAGATTCTATTAACATGTTGCTTGAGAAATATCTCGCGCGACAGAGGGACGAAATGATGGAGAATTTTTCCCACATCCTTCAACGCCTGTCGATAGAAACATGTGCATATTTATCAAGTGACCACTTTGGAGGAACCTCTCCCTTAAAGGTACAAGTTAATTTTGATATTCCTGTATTTGAAGGTCAGATAGATGCAGATGCCTTAGAAAAATGGTTAAATCCGCTAGAAGGTTATTTCTCTGTTCACAATATTTCCGACAGGGAAAATATCACCTTCACACTCATCAAGGCTCTCCCCCATGTCAAACATTGGTGGGAAAATTACTGGGCAAAAAGTTCCATAGAGGAATTTGGAATATATGGGGCTGATCCCACTTGGTATTTTTTTGTGGATGTGGTCAAGGAACAATACTACCCTGTTGATAACTATGAATACCAATACATGAGATGGACCACACTACGACAAGAGAAGAGCCAAAAAGTGTTGGATTTCACAAATACTTTCCATACCTTGCGCAATAAGGTGGGTATCAAAAACTCTGAGTGACATTTGTTTCTGAAATATCGTGGGGCTCTGCATAGGTACATCCAAACCGAAATGGATTTACTAAACATCTCATCATTGGGAGTTGCCTATCAATATGATGTCAAAATTGAGTAGAAATTTAGGCACAAAAACAAATGGGAGTTCAGGTATGAAAATACGCAACAACCAAATCATGGTAAAGACGACCCTAACCAACAACCTCCTGACAACCAATCCAATACACATGAAAATAAGGGTAAAGGAAAGACCAAGAATGACATTGGGAAGTGGTGCGACTTCCACAAAATCCCCTGGAACAACACCGATGAATGTCGCTCGAAACAATAATTGGTGGCCAAGGTCAAAGACAATGAGTCGAACCCTGATTTAGAATCCGATCCAGAAAATATTGACAATAGACAGATCATCGACGTAGACCCCACTGCTTCTGTCACGACCAAAAAAATTCAGCCAGAAGAACCAGTAGATCCTGAAGAGGGGGAGCACCTCTTCCATTAACAAATGTAGGTGAAGGGGACCCCATTACATTTCATTTTTGATAGTGGCAGCCAAAATAACCTTATCTCATATAAGGTCATCAAACAATTGGGGTTGTCAACAACACGAGACCCACAACCATACAACATCAGGTGGCTTCCCCAGGAAAGAGATCTTTGTGTCAACTAGCAATGTCACATATCCTATGGCATACAAACATTCAAGGATGAGGTAGTGTGTGATGTTTCCCCTCTTGATGTCTATGTTGTTGTTTTGGGCCAACCATATATGCAGAAATGCCATGTTGTTTATGAGTCTCGACCCCATAGTGTCATTATTACTCTGGGGGGTCATATCTATAGGATACCAGAGGTAGTTCTGACTACTGTTCCACCAAAATAGTTCCGCAAGGTAATCTTTCATATTACAAAATTCATCCTCTTCACAGTCAGTTCAAAGGATGCACATAAGGCCACCACAACCACTGCAGCATCAACACCTTCTATCCAACTAAAGAAGATTGTATAAGAGAAAACATATATTGTTTCTTCACCTATAATGGTTTCTACACAGTGCTCCATCAAGCCTAGAGACAACAGGTTGGTGGAACATATTCAACCCCACCAACAACAGGTTCGTGACATCCTTGCATAGACCAAGCAACACAACTTCTCCAACAAGGCATGCAACTCACCAAGATTCAGATTCAAAAAATGCTTTCCCCTCTTCCTTGGGCACTCAATGCAAAGGAGACCATTTTTTCTTAAGGGGGGAGGATTGATCCAGGTGGATATTGGTGGCCACTCACCTATTCCATATTCCATCTGGCTCATTTGGATAGTTTTCAGTTTAGCACGTACCTTTGTAGTGGGGACATTTCTTTTCAATTGTGGGTTCTGCACTTACGGGGTTGTCCTGAATCCCTACACAGGATATAGGTGGAAATTGGTGGCCGCCCACCTATTCCAACTAGTTTATTTTGGAGGTTTTCATGTCAGTACATCTTTCTATACTTTCATGGCCGTTTTGGGGCTCTAAACAATTTTTTCTTGGCTTTCCACAATTAAATTGTAAACACAGCAAGATTTTGATGATATAATGCGTACTTTTCAAAAATACCTTTCCAACGGGCTATCACACACCTTAAACATATATCGTATGCAAAAGTTATGACCCTGGTAAGTTAATGTACTAACTTACCTCAACGAGCCCACATGACCTTGGGCACTTCATCTCCTAGGGTTATGTTTTTGGATGTCTAGGGTTTTGGCATTCATTATTATCACAAAAAAGCCTTCATAGCCTCATTGTAATCATCTTCTTGTGAATGAGAGTAGCCGTCACATCTCTTCTCAGAGATAAAGCTGCCACCATTCTAGCAAGTCTTACACTCTGTATTTTTACAGTTTCTGTACATTTCTTTCATAAATAGAAATCATGTTGTTGTATTTCTCTGTTTTTGGCAATTTCTATATGTATTTCATTGTAATATCTCTGCTTTCATTTTGTTCTGAAAATAATCTGGATCAAATGAAGTGTGAAACTTCAGTAAGTTTTTCTACTACTACCATAATGAAATCATTTTGTTTCTCACTTTTAGGAAGCCATGTAATAAAATCCATGTTGATTACTTTCCATTTCCACTCAGAAATGGGTATTGGCTCTAATAATATAGCCGAGTGATGGTGTTCAACTTTAACTTTCTAACACTCAAGACACCTAGCAAGATATTCAACCACTTCAGTTTTCATTCTAGGCCAAAAATACTCTCTTTTCAAAGATGTTATAGTCTTTTGGTATCCTGGGTGACCTGAATAAGGTTTCCTATGTACCTCAACCAATATCAAAATTTCTAGTTCTGTATTGTTTGTAATGTAAATTTGGTCTTTATACTACACTAAACCATCTTGATTACATCTTAATTTCAATTCTTCTTCAATTGATTCATTATTCTGTAATTTTTCCTATAAATTCTTATAAATTTCACCATTTTTTGCTGCTGATTTTATTTTCTCTTTTAAACCAGTTTGCATGTTACTGTTGTAAATTGCATTTAGTTTTTGCTGAGTGCATCTGCTATTTTATTTTATTTCCCTTCAATATGATTTATCTCAAAATCTTACTCACTTAAAAATCTAAACATATTTCCTATCTTGCATTCAAATTTTGCTGATCGAAAAAGTACTAAAGGCTGATATTATCTGTTTTCAACAAAAATATCCTAACGAACATGTAATTCCACCACATATTTAAAGCATGCACAATATAGGCTAATTCCAGGTCATGCGTTGCATATTGTTTTTCATGAGTTTTAAGTTTCTGTGATTCATAAGAAATCACATGATCATCCTATAACAACACTCCTCTTAACCCTTATTTTGAGGCATTAGTATAGACCACAAAATATTTATGTGGATATGTTATCTTTAAGATAGGTGCCATTGTTAATAATTGTTTCAATTTTTCAAATCTCTCTTGATATTTTTCTGTCCACTTAAATCTGATTCCTTTCTTTTGCAATGAATTTATTGGATAAAAAAGTTTGGAAAAACCTTCTATAAATGTACAGTAATAACCTATGATTCCCATAAAATATCGAACAACTGACACATCCTTAGGCACTGGTCAATCTAGAATGACCTTGATATTTTATGGGTCAACTAATATTCCTTCACCCGAGGTTACATGTCCCAAATATTGTACCTCGACTTGGTAAAATTCACATTTACTAAACTTTGCATAAAGTTGGTGCTCTCTAAGGGTCTGCAAGACTATTCTCAAATATTATTCATGTTCCTATTTAGTTTTTGAATAAATCAATATATCATCTATGAAAACAATTACGAACTTGTCTAGATACTTGCTCATGATTCATGAGCATCCCGCTTTCAAAAACCTTGTACATTTGATGAGACTTAGGGGTATTTCATTTCCTAGGGAGTGGGTTCCCTATGCTTGAATTATTTGTATTTTCCTACATTTTATTGGTTTCTAGAAGAGAGACATAGGATATGATTTATTAATGAGAGTGAGGATTGAATTTGTAAATGTTCTTGAATGTGTGAGAACGTGGGGGAAAAATCTTGTGAATTGAGTGAGTTAGAGATATATTAGGAACAAATAATATCTCTTGAGGATTGAGGATCCTAGAGTTAAGGCTTGTTAGAGGATCTTGTGGATTTGAGAGAATCCATAGGGATTTATTGTTCAGATTATTTTGGATATGAACTAATTCTAGTTCAGAATCCTTTTGTACAAATATTGTAAGCATGAAGGCAATAGGGGTTGGCCATTGAGTGTATGCTTAGGCCAGAGAGGGAAGAAACTAGACATTATAATCATAATTAGGCTTTAGAATGAGGGAGGAAGACCTATTGATTAATATATAGGTCAAAACATGCCTTGGAGCCTTAGGTAATCACTATGTACAATATGTGTGATTAATGAGAGGAATAATTTGTTTCGAGTATTATTGAGGAAATATTCATTTTTCATTGTGTGTGTAAACTCTACATAATTGATAATAGAGTAATTGTAGGTTCAGTTCATGTTGCAGGTTGGAAAGTCTTCGAAGTGTGTGTGTTAATGGGGTTTTTAGTTTCTGTTTATTAGAAATCAATATGGTTGCAGGTCAAACATTGAGTTTGTGTGCAGGTTCTAATAAAGGATTAATTCAATGATAATTGATCACTATAGGATCGATGATACTCATTCATTTAACATAAAGTAACCATGTGTAGGGAAACTGAAGTAGTCAAGCCATCCATAATTTGAAGGGAAGGTATAGGAGCCCTCAGATCATTCTATTGAAGAATGATGACCGTCAGATCATAAGCCAGTGTAGTAGTGTTATAGGAAAATCCCCATGTGGACAGGTGAATATCCTATTGGATTCTAGACCCCTACTACGAAGACAAAAATATGCTAACATTGGACACGAACATCCCTTTGAGATTTGCTTAACTAGTCAGAAAGAGAAAGAGAAGGAAAAGAGTGTGATGCATCCTATTCTGGTGTTTTTCCTCATTGCTCCAATTTGAGCTTGATCTCCAGACTCGTTCACACATCTTGATATCTGAAAACCATGAACAACAAAGAGACACAAGGAAACTCCTACTCTAGCATACTATATTAAACAAATTTATCAATAATAGACAAGTGTATGCAACAATACACAAAATTGAAGAAAATAGGCCAAGCCTATATTAATGAGAACTTTAAAGAGATACTTACAATCTGTAGATGCAGTTGCAGTAGACTCTCCAAGTCCTTTTTGTCCAGCCCTTGTATGATTCTCCCAAGATCATAGGTTTGATACCCAAAAGCTACCTCCCAAGACCATAATTTTGATACCTATAATCTGTTAGAATTGCAAATGCGGAAAACACAATTCACATATGATAATTAACAATCACATAGATAAGAAACACAGGTATTTCACGTGGCTCACCCAAATGTTGGGCTACGTCCACCAAGCATAGGCATCGGTTGTCTTATTATTCATATCATGGATATTACAATAGACTTGCAAGTTCTCTCATTCCTCTCACTCGATCGTATCTGCCTCTACGAGCTTACATGAATTTATATACATTTACACAAGAAACTGATTATTAAATGCACTCCTATCCATATTATAACTTGGTCTATTTTAGTTGCAACGAACGCAGAATAATAGGATCCAAATCCATCCTTGGAGGAATTCGTTGTCACCAAATCCCAACAATCTCCACATTGACAACAATTAACCTGATACCTTTCTCCTTCCTTTTTTTCATCACCTTTTCTGCAAGCCAAGAGAAGCCAAGCACCACTGCAACTTCTCTAATAAAACTGGTTTCATGATCTTGCCTGTGTGACTTGCACGAGTTTAGATTTCCCGAGGGGTCACTCCACCTCCAACATGTCTTCCACAAATTTGTTGCAAGATATATTTAGTGATAGATCTCCTCCTATCCAAAACACCTGTAAAATATACATTACAATTATCATAGATCATCTCAATGCAACCATTATAGGTGACATTTGTGCTTATCAAACGCCGAAGCACCCATTTCACTGCAACACCTGAATTTGTGAAGTATCTGATAACATCATTAGCATGTGAAACATCTGGTTTGAACCATTTCATCACATACAACAGACCTCCTACTGAACTTACATGAGACATAAGCTTTTCTTCTTTATAGACAAGACCTATGCTTGAAGAAAACTTATAATGGAAAGAAAGAGGGATAAAAAATTGGCTTTACAATGTTCATACTGAACTCCAACCACAGTTTACTATTATCCCTGATTTCTAGGGATAAATAGGAGATCATGTCTCGAGACCCACAGGTCCTAGACATGGAGTACCGAGAGCAGGATTGACCTGAGCATGGCCCTCGAGGGCCCATCCTTCTTCTCTTTCATCAGACTTGTCTTGTCAGCAGCAACAACATCCATCACCTTCGGCTTGGACTTGTATCGGAGAAGACTCTTGTTCCATGAGGTAATTGGTCCAGGTATCATGGTATGTGTCACTTTTGATCATTATAACCTTTAGATATATGCATCTTACTCCTTTTATTTCTAACGACTACTTGGATCTTACATTAACCCACTTGACCATTGTTGAGGGGATTGATAGGGTGCCCTAGCAAGCCTGTACCCATAGGTTTTGGTTTGACACAAGGGGGATTTCTAAAGAACCATTGTCCGCTCCCATCATATCATCACTTTTTCATCTTATCTCCGACTCATCTGTCCCATTCCCCTAGTCTGGGCATTAGGATGATCTGTTTGTGGGGTTGCACCTTATCTCGTGGGAAGAAGGGGATAAAGTCCCATAAGGTAAAAGCAGCTGGTAAAAGATAAAAGCCATAAAAATGAAACCTCGAGATGCCTCGCCCAAAGATCCCCGAGAAGGCAATAAAAAGACTCTCAGCAAGAAACAAGAGGGACCCAAAGAAAAATAACAAAAACAAGACCTAGCCAAGAGGATAGGGGGTCTCATCATGATCCAGCCTATTATGTTCATGGGTACCTAACATCATGACATTGCCACTATTTGGTTACCACGCCAGGGCAGTGACCTTTGGTTGCATGGCCAAGGGAAAGGGGGTCTCATCACGAGCCAACCTTATCATCTCTGTGAAAGTCCTCGTGGGTAACATTGTCAGCTCTGGTCACCATGCCAAGGCAGTGTCCTCTAGTTAGTCCTTGAAATAAAAAAAAGGAAAAGAAAATAAAGAAAAGAAAGAATAAAGGCAAGAAAGGGCTTGAAAAAATTTGCAACCATGACGGGTACAGCTCGCCTTCTACAAAGGCACCCACAGGTAATATCATGCATCCCTGTCTTTCACTCTACCCATATGTCTAGACATCCCTTATCCATATCACCTCGTTCTACATGGCTTGGATGATACCCTTTGGAGACTTTCCTTTCCTTATGGATACTAGCCCAATAGGGTGTCTTGTCTTTTTTTTTCAGCCTTGTATTGTAGGTCTTTGTAATATCTTTGAGATATTGGATGATATATCAGGGTTTTTATGCATATGTATGATAATATTAATGATGAGACATGATTAACATTGCTATGATCTCTGTGACTAATGAGCCCATGGAGGGTGAAGTTTTTGATGTGTAGGACCATGCCTGACAAACAAGTACCACATGGGGAGATGATTAGTTCGGACCTCCATGGGGCTGAAGAGCCCATCAGATGGTTGCTGAGACCCCATAAGGGGCAGTGACAGGACAGTGCTTGATTAAGCTTTTGCACATGAGTAGAAGAATGATGTTCCATTAGGGACACTTTGGTTGAGCCCAACCAAGGGGGGTTGACCCACTTCCAGTGGAACGTTTCCCTTTGATTGGCCCAGGACGTCACCAAGGAGCCATTGATTTCACATTGAGCGTGTGACAGTTTGACAGGGCAGCTGGCACGTGTGGCATGATTGGGAGGCCCAAAGAGGGCCAACATTTTGTCATTTTGTGCTGCATTTGCCCTAAAAAGGGGCTAACATATCGCTCAGTAGGGCTTGACGTCTTGCTTATGCTCAGTTAGGGATTTGATTTGACAATTTAAAGTAAAAATAATATGATTTTTGTTTAAATCCTTGTCAGCTATTTTTAATGACCTAAATTTAATTAAAGGTCATGATACTGTATATATTGAGGATTTTTTCCCTCATTTTGACAGAACTCATTAGTCACTCTCATAGTGAGATCTGATTTTTGTGCCCTTGTTTGGTATTTGGTCTTTTAAGTGAGGCGCACTTGGTGAAGGAAGGATTTTCTTGGCATATTTTGGCATTTCTCATGAAGGAAGGTTTACAACTAGGGTTTGCAATGCTATTTCTTCATGATATGTAAGTGTTTTTTCTGCAAAACTTCTTAATTGAATGGTTGTAGGCTTATATTCTTGCATTTATTGTAAATTTTGTTGATTTTAAAACCCTAGGGGACAAACACACAAGTAGATTATTGTCTCATGTCCCCTAAAAGAGAAATTTTCAGCCATTGAAGAAGGAAGGAAGGGCCTAGCCATCACTACACTCTTTTTACTTCTTCCCCTGTGTTAGCCATACATTTTAAGAGCCAAGAAGGAGGAGACGTCCCATGCTTAGGATATCTACACCTAGGGTCGTCCTGCTTCTAGGGTTTGGTGATAGGGCCTTGCCATTGCAACACTCTCCCTCACCTCACTCTCTTGTCTTGACTTATCGTTTATGCTAGCAGTTTTTACAAGTTTGACATAAGGAAGGAGGAAAGAACACGAGGCCTTGCTTAATAAACACTAGAGTGAGCCTCTTTCCCCTAGGGTTTTGATTCCAGGCCCTGCCATTGCAGCACCTTAGAACCCTTCCCTCTCGTCCTTAGACTTTTATCCCTTTAGCTTTGTGTCCTCTCTTTAATTGACTCCATTTACCCTTAGGCACTGATCTCAGCTCCCAAACGTTGAAGTGATAGTGTCCAAACAACTCTTAAAACCTTTATAATTTGAAACCCTAACTAACTACTAACCCTAATTAGGCTGACGTCACTATTGGTTATTCCATCTTGACGCAACACTTTCTGTTGATAAGCAATTAGATGATGGTTAAGAGCATTTATTGAGTAAGGGATTGATTAAATACATTGTTGGCTACATCATCTCAATATTTATTGATGAATTGATATTATTCCATTGCTAAATTAATTGACATTGAGCTCATTGATATCTATTGTTTTAATTGCTTATATATTGATATCAAATAGTTATATGAAGTACTAACCCATTTGAATTATAGCTTTCATATATTGTTTTTCTATTGTCTTGTTCCGGGCAAGTGTTTTCATTTGGGGCTACACTTATTTATTGGTTGTTTAGCCGGACTATCTGATCTTGGTGGTAACCTATGAGGAGGGACTTTTACTTTGACCTTTATACCTTTGCCTCTTCAAAACTCCAGGTTACCGGGGACATCTCCCCTGGGCCTAACCTCCCTAAATATGAAGAACCTCCCCATTGAGGTGACATTGGGTGGGGTAGGTTCCTGTTACGCCAGTTTGGCCTCTATCTTCTAGCCATTTGACCTAGCTACAAACTATGCAATAACACTTACCATTACCATCTCTATGTACTTCCATGCCCATAATTTGTTTTGCTGCTCCTTGATCGCTCATCTGAATTGTCCTGTCTACCTGAGTCATTTTCTTACTGATTTTATCCATGCTTCAACTTGCATTGAGCATATCATAAACAAATAACATCAATATTGTGAATGTACTATAAAATGTATAGTCTTTCCTACCCTTTGAAAAATTCTGACTCACTATGAAGGATTCAATCCTCTTGTATATTTGTTTGGGTACCAATAGGACATACAATTAATTTTCTAGCATGCAAACAAATTTACTGTTGCGATCTTGAATCAAACCTTTTGGTTGTTCCATACATACTATATCTCTTTCAATGATGACCTTTTGAGAAGTAGGATCCCGCACACAACATCCCTTTATACCACCATCATAACTTGCAGAGATATAAAATAAGCAGGAATTCAGGAACAAAGATTTTAAGTCTGGAAATGATTTACCATTTACCAGTACCTGCAATTATTTCTTTCTCTTATGACCTTGATGCTTATGCCATAAAAAAAAATATACATCTGTCACTTTAGATGCCACTTCAATACTCCCTTCCAGCTTATAAAGGTTATCAACCTTTGTTTCCTTTATCACTACTAAATTACCTTTCGACAATGTGAGTGCTCCACCTTGACCTGTATACTTATATCCACAAGAATCCAACACTCCCAATGAAATCAAATTTGATTTAATCTTAGGTACATATCTAACATTCATTAATTTCATAACAATACCATCGAACATCTCGATTCTAATACTGCCAACCCCAACAGTTTTACAAGGAATACCATTTCCCATAAACACTACACCCTCATCAATAGATTGGTAAGAAATGAACCAATTTCTATGTGAGAAAATGTGGTGGGAGGCACCTGAATCTAACTACCATTCTTCTTGATATTGTAAATTACTAGAAACAGATAAAACTTGATCAATCATACCTGAATTTGTTACAACCAATTTTTCTTCCTTTGTAGAGTTTTCCTCAGATTCCTTTCTCTTCCAACAATGTTTCTTGAAATGTCCTGTTTTCCACAGTACCAACATTTTTCTTTACCCTTTCTATGTCTTGACTTAGATCGAGAAAGCCTTCTCTCATTCTGCTTTTTAGTTCAACCTCTGACCAACATCACCTATGAATTTGAGGTTTCTTGACTAGATTTTCTCATCATCTCCTCAGCCAACAAAGCTCCCACAATAGAGTCATAATCTAAAACATCTATTGAGCTAAAGCTAATAGAGGTGACTAGATTATCCCAAGACTCGGGCAACAAACACAATAGTGTAATATTCTTATCTTCATCTTTGAATTTAATTTCCATACTAGTCAATTGAAGTATAAGGGTATTGAAAGTATTTAAATGGTTAGCCACTTTTGTACCTTCTTTCATCCGCAAACTGTACAACTATCTCTTCAAGTAGATTCTGCTCGTCAAGGACTTTGTCATATATAGACTTTCCAACTTTCTCCATAAGCCTAATGTTGTATCCTCTCCTACGATATTAAACAAAACATCATCCGCTATACATAAACGAATGGTACTAAGAGATTTTGCATCCATATCTTCCCATTCCTCATTCGTCATGGCTGTTGGTTTCTTTGACTTTCCTGCCAATGCTTTTTGCAACCCTTGTTGCACTAGTAAATCCCGCATCTTGAGTTTCCAGAGCTCAAAGTTTCTTTTACCGCTAAACTTTTCAACTTCAAACTTTGATCTCTGTATCTTAGCCATTAGCACACAATATCCTAATGACCACTTCTTATAAAACCCTTTTAAATGTGGAGGAATAATAGTACTAACCCAAAATGTTTAATAAAAGGTTTAATTACATAATCCTTTTACCAACCTCACCTTTTAAATAAAATTAACCTTTTAAATTCACTTTATACCTTTTACATACTATATTCCAAATACTATATTCCAAATATAGTAATTCATTTTATACCTTTTAAAGTAGCCTCCACATGACTTGACTTTTTGACTTGTTCACGTTTTTAAAAGGAAATTCAATTTTAAAAAACCACGTGACTTCATACCTTAAGTTTTTCACAAAACCATACGAAAATTTCTTTGAAAAACATGCAATTGTTTTTAAGAAGTCGTCGCTCCTTCCGATGCACCTTCCCTGCGATGTGATTCAAGGGGTCACTGCCTCTATCGATACAACCAGTGTGAGACTATCTCAGGTGTTCTTCACCCCTCCCGATACAACCAGTGTGCGATGTGCTCATGAATTTACGAGGAAGTGAAGAGAAACCTATAAGATGTTGCACCTTCCAAGAGGAGGCCCCTGCGACGATGTGGTAATCGACGCACTGTACATAGGTTTCACTCTTGTGGCTCCTCCGTGAATTTGATGCCCTCGACAACCTCTCCTCGAACCAGCTCTAGTACCACTTGTTATAATTGCAAATGCGGAAAACACAATTCACATATGATAATTAACAATCACACAGATAAGAAACACAAAGATTTCACGTGGTTCACCCAAATGTTGGGCTACATCCACCAAGCATAGGCATCGATTGTCTTATTATTCATATCATGGATATTACAGAATACTTGCAAGTTCTCTCATTCCTCTCACTCTATCGTATCTACCTCTACGGGCTTACATGAATTTATATACATTTACACAAGAAACTGATTATTAAATGCACTCCTATCCATATTCTAACTTGGTCTATTTTAGTTTCAACCAACACAAAATAATAGGATCCAAATCCATCCTTGGAGGAATTTGTTGTCACCAAATCCCAACATAATCTGCCTCATTCCTCCTTCTCCATGGAAAAGTCCTCATTATATAGGATTTGGAGGCTTAACCACCATGGAGAGGATCACTCATTAGATCCACTAAAAAGGAATCTCCAAGATATTTCGAGAGAAAATATCTCTTAAGGATTTTAGGGAGGAAATATCTCTGAAGGATTTTAAGGAGGAAATATTTCAACCATCCATGAGATCCTCAACCTCCCCTAAAAAATAGGAAACCAAATGTGAGGTGGATTCTCACACTAAATTAATTTCCTTTTCATGAATATTAATAATAATTCATGTGCACATAGTATTTTGACCTTCATATAATATATTTCTCCTCCACATTCACTAGGGATTGTGACATATGTTATTTCATGGTGTCGAGGTGTATGCAACACTTAGCAAGGTGCATATGACACTTTTATGACACTTGTGACACTTAGGGAGAGGTACCTAGGTGTGGAAATTTGATGTGTAACAGTATGCCCCCTAAAGTGTGAAGTTAGAGGAGAAACTGATGGCCAAAACACTTTAAAATTATTCAATGCAAGGGTGTGGAGTTGGAGAACCTGGAAGAAGATGCAAACAACCATCAAACATTATTAATATATGTTCCATTTTCGAGGCAGGCATACCTATGCTCGGAATATGAGATAACTCAAAGCACGACCGCCAACCAATACATTGCGGATCCATGAAAAATATTGACTAAGGATATGGCCACCAAAGATACAATGTGGATCCATAACTCCATGAGATGAACTGATCTTAGCCACGAGAAATACACAGTGGAGCTACAGGATGATAAAACATAGCCATGAACCAATACAATGTGGATCTATGTGGCAGTCTATATATCAACATGCTCAAATGATATCCTTCGCAACCTGGGCAAAGAATATAACATAGTGAATACTCAACCCAGGGTCTTTGTTCCAATCCCAATGTGATACGAATCTATCCATGCGAATAGATGTTTTGATGTCGAACATGGTAGAAAACACTTGATTACCAGTCATTGAGGTAAACTGTTAAAAAGCACGAGGGAAATCACCAATGATGTTAATGAATCCCAAGGTACCCTAGTACAAACCAACGAACATGAATAAATGAGATGAAGTCAAACATTTGTGGAATCATCCAATCAGAGGTCAATGATGTAAACCTACTGTCGGAGGTGAGGAGGCCTGACATTGAGGCATGCATGTCCCAAGGTACTAACTGGTTTCTAAGTCTAATTCCCAGATGATATGTTGAAGTCGTTATGAAAATAATCGTCGAAGGAGGGCCTTGATGTATCCCACATCATCGACATGAAACTGACATAGGAAAGTGATGTAAGATGGTAAATTGAATGAGTATGGATTGACACATGAAATGGAAAATGACAATACTGCAGATGGATGGTTTGAAGTGAAAATTCCCTTGAACATGATGAGGCATGACAATTGTCTTGGCAACATTGAATCGACGAGTACCAAGAATGTAATGTGACGACAATAAGAGCACTCTTCTATTGGACGAAAAAATATGGCAGCAGATGGAATTGGTATGAATTAGAGACAAGCGGATTACCCAACTATAAGACGAGATGCAAACAGGTGCCATGTTCAAGGGAGACAAAAGCTGGCATAAAGGATTCTAAAAAACTTGACCCACTTCCTTCAATTTCCCCCCCACTCAGATAGATGAGTGTCTCTTTTTAATTTAACGAGCTTAAGGAGGGTCACACATGCTCAATTTAACTCATCTTCGGTAAGTTCCTCTTCCTTTGTTTAACAAACTAGAAGAATTAAGGGTTCATCCCCATATGGACCCTTCAATGTGTAGTTTAGCGAGTCTAGAGAAGGAAAAATCGGTGGTTTTTCATGTTTAGAGAGTTTGAAAATAAATTAAAGGTGACTCCAGGGTTGTCCTTTTTCGTAATTTTAGTCTTGCAAGGCCAAAAAAGTGATAAAATACCATGCAAAAGACACCCTTTCAAACCTTTTAACGAGTGTGAAAGGAAGCAAGATCACTCAATAATATTTTCATGTTTAGAGAGTCTGACAAGATCTTAAAGGATATGCCAGGGGGTTCATTTTTCGTATAAACTTTACAAGTCTAAAATTTTTATAGAAGTTTACTCGGTCACATTCTCATGTATTTATGAGTAAGAGAAAGAACAAAGACTAAGCTCGATATTGGTTTCATTTTTACACAAGCTTGAAACAAAATTAAACTTATGCTTGTAAATTCCCAACATAATTTCCAAAGGTAGGGATACCCATGGATGGTTGGTACTCTTCCCCCATCATGAAAATCTAGCGGCTTAACTCCAGAATGATAATCAAAGGATGGAGAAATTCTTTTGTAGAAAAACCCCCCTATGGATAGGTGAATACCCTCTTGGATTCTAGGCCCCTAATACCAAGATAGAAAACATACAAATAGACACTAACATCCCTGTGAATTCAATTACCTAATAAGAAAGAGAAAGAGAAGGAAGAAAATGTGATGCACCTTATTCCGTAGTTCGTCCTTGCTGCCTCCAATCTGAGCTTGAGCTCTAAACTCTTTAGCACCACTTGATATGTGCAATGCAATGGACAACAAAAGACAAATAATCCCTACTCTACTCTACAAGATTAGACTAATCAAATTCATTTATCAAGATCGACAATCATATGCAACAATACTCAATCTTGAAGGGAATAGGCCACTTAATATTAATGATAACTTTAAATAGATACTTACAATATGTAGATGAAGTTGCACAACCTCTCCAAGTCCTCCTCGTCCAACCCTTACACGATGCTCCCAAGATCATAACCAAAATATTTCTCCCAAGATCATAAGTTTGATACCTCAAATATGCCTTTCATTCTCTTCTCCATGGAAAAACCCTCATTATATAGGATTTGGAGGCTTAACCAACATGGATAGGATCACTAATCAAATCCACTAAAATGGGATCTCCAAGATATTTAGGGAGAAAATATCTCTTAAGGATTTTAGGGAGGAAATATCTCTCGAGGATTTTAAGGAGGAAATATTTCAACCATCCATGAGATCCTCAACCTTCCCTAAAAAATAGGAAACCAAATGTGAGGTGGATTCTCACACTAAATTAATTTTTTTTTCATGAATATTAATAATTATCCATGTGCACATAGTATTTTGACCTTCATATAATATATTTCTCCTCCACATTGACTAGGGATTGTGACATATATTATTTCATGGTGTCGAGGTGTATGCGACACTTAGCAAGGTGCATATGACACTTTTACGACACTTGCGACACTTAGGGTGAGGTACGTAGGTGTGGAAATTTGATGTGTAACATTATGCCCTCTAGAGTGCGAGGACATAAGAGAAACTGATGGCCGGAACACTTTAAAATTCTTCATTGCAAGGGCGTGGAGTTGGAGAACCTGGAAGAAGTTGCAAACAAGCATAAAAAAATATTAATATATGTTCCATTTCCGAGGACGACATACCTATGCTTGGAATATGAGATGACTTCAAGCATGACCGATGAACAATACATTGCGGATCCATGAAAAATATTGACTAAGGATATGGCCACCAAAGATACAATGTGGATACATACCTCCATTACATGAACTTATCGTAGCCACGAGAAATACATAGTGGAGCTACAAGATGATAAAACATAGCCATGAACCAATACAATGTGGATCTATGTGGCAGTATATATATCAACATGCTCAAATGATCTCCTTCGCATCCTGGGCAAAGAAGATAACATAGTGAACGCTCAACCCAGGGTCTTCATTCCAATCCCGATCTGATACAAATCTAGCCATGTGAATATATGTTTTGATGTTGAACATGGTATAAACCACTTGATTACTAGTCATTGACGTAAACCATTAACAAGCGCAGGGGAAATCACCAATGATGTCAATGAATCTCAAGGTACCCTAGTACAAACCAACGAACATGAATAAATGAGATGAATTCGAACATTCATGGAATCATCCGATCAGAGGTCAATTTTGTAAACCTACTGTCGGAGGAGAGGAGGCCTGCCATTGAAGCATGCAGGTACTAACTAGTTTCTAAGTATAATTCCTGGATGACGTGTTGACGTCGAGAGGAAAAGACTTGTCGAAGGAGGGCCTTGATGTATCCCCCATCTTCGACAAGAAACTGACATAGGAAAGTGATGTAATATGGTGCATCACATGAGTATGGAATGACACATGAAATGGAAACTGGAAATACTGCAGATGGATGGTTTGAAGTGAAACTTCCCTTGAACATGATGAGGCACGAAAATTGACTTGTCAACATTGACTCGAAAAGTACCAAGAATGTAATGTGACAACAATAAGAGCACTCTTTGTCTGGAAAAAAAAGTATGGTGACACATGGAATTGGTATGACTCAGAGACAAGCGAATTACCAAACTTTCAGACGAGACACAAACAGGTTTTGTTGGGCCTTGGGTATGGAGATAAGCGAAGAACAAGGAAGAAAATCCAAAATGTGAACTTTGCAGAAGACACAGTAACTATTACTAGGTCTAAGTGAGAAAAATAATAGAGAAGATGGAGCGAAGTCCGAGAAAGAAATCCGTTGGATGAGGAGATCGAGGATGAAAGATCAATAAGAAAGAAGAATCGTGGAAAACTCAACAAGCAGAAAAAGACACCATTAGATGCTTTGGAGAATTGCACAAGAAGGAAGGAAAGACATGTTGGCGAAGCCTTGAAAATGCGGGTCAATTTGACCTAGGGTTTTAGACACCAAGTGTTTTGGTATCTAGGGTTTTGACACCTAGGTTTTGACCTAAGGATGTCGGCGAGTGATTGTAATGTATAAATAAGAACCTATATGAGGGAAGAGGGTTGGTTCGAGTTTGTTGGATCTAGTTGTATTGTTTTGGCATGAGTGATTAATGTTGTGAGAGAGAGAAGAGATGAGTACGAGAGCCTTCTGTATTGTAATATCTTCACTTGGGTGCGAAGATCAACCTTGCAGCTGGGTGCACAGGGAGGGGAGAGATAGAGAGAAGAAGAGAGAATATCTGCTGGCTAAGAGCGCATATTATAACTGTATTCTTTCATCTTAATATATCATAAAGCACAGTTATGTGGACGTAGCGCTAGAGAGAGGGTGAACCATGTATATCTGACTTGTGTGTGTGATTTATGTTGTGTTATTTTTCCTTGATATATTGTTATTGCATTGTTGTGGTAGATATGATAGATGTGTGGAATAGATCTAAGCTGATATGTGATATATGCATGCTGTATTGTTTTAGTATTAGACCCACTTGATATTTCCCTTGGTTGTAGACATCTCTATCCTACAACCCCCCCATAGTTGCTTCGGGTGAGACTTCATCTGCTTCACAGGTGTAGCCGAAAGGGCCAGTAGTTAGGGCTTGTTGGTTCACTCTTGGAGCTGAACCCTGGGTCTGCCCCTATGCCAACAAATGGTTCCATTGCTGGAATAGGAATCTTCGTGAGAGAATGTCAAAGTGGTTCCCATCAAAGATAGAGATTCATAAGTGGATAGAGGATCAAGAAAAGGACTTTGCCGAAGCCAAGAATAAGAACCCTAATCTTAGTACAGAGGATTGGTTGGAGAGATATATCTTTACTGATATACACAAGATTTTCTTTGGAGGAATCCATCAGGAGCTATATAAGTGGTTAGCTAGGTTAGCTGATACCCAGTTTGAGATCAGATCTAGACCTCCTGTAGTTTGGACGTCAGCGTTGATCAAGAAGGTCAAGAGAGTTGATAACGTCGTGTCACGAGAAATAGATCACTGGTTTGATAACACCATTGTAGGGTACATCATAGAGTTTGTTGTTGATAGAGTAGAGTCATACATCCAGGTTGAGAGATATTTCTTCAAGGGACCCAGAGGAAATTTTTTACATTTTCTGAAGTTGAAAATCAAGATGTTATTGCATGAGAAGAACATCTTGAAGATACAGTAGATTGGTAAGATCTGGAAAAGCTAATGTTCAAGAATTCAGACAGCGACAATGACACAGAGGCTGGACATACGTGTAGTGGGAGAGTGTTCAGAAAAGTTCATATTGCAAACTTATTCAAGCATAACTACGAGGACGAGGGTTTCTATAGTGGAGAAGAGACAAACCTAATGGATGAAGATCATTCAGAACCTACTAGGGCAGAGGAAGAGAAAGATGAAGAACCTTGCCAGGATGAGCCAAAAACTTTAGGAACTATGCAGACTGCTGAGGTAAGTACTATTAACCCTTGTTGTCTCAACAACATTAAGAAATAAGAGTAATCCAAGTCACCAGAGTGTTCAGAGTACTATCACTAGTAGTCCACCACATACTCAGACAGGAAGCCTAGGAAGATCTATGGAAGATGAGATGAGGCTCCCTATCTTTAGGGGAGATGGGTCTGAAGACCCTGATCAACACTGGTTCCTATGTGAAGCCATATGGAATATTAAAAAAGTCACCGATGAAGCAGTTAAGAGAACCCAATTTAGTACTATCCTTCGAGATCGCGCACTAAGCTAGTACATGAAGCTTGTCCAAGGACTTGTACAACCTAAGCCGCTAAATGAGATCAAGAATACATTGAATGCAGAGTCCAAGAAACCCAAGTCGGAGTCACAATGTATTACAGAGCTGAAAGAGATCAAACAGAAGGTAGTCGAGCCTGTCTGGGAATTCAACCATAGATTTAAGAGCTTAACAGGTCGATTGAATTTTCAGATCCCAGATGAGCAGAACAAAGAGTGGTTCATTGCTACCCTCTTACCATACATCAAAGTTCCTATGATGCAACAAAAGATTTCTTTGCAGGCTGAAGCGCTGGAGATCGCCATGAAGTTAGAATCAACCCCTATGGGAGAATCCAGTTCATGTATGAGCCAGATCTTGAGTCAGCTAACTAGTTTGTCCCTGCAGGTTGAAGATATGAAGAAAGACAAGGGAAAAGATAAAAGAGAAGACATCTGCTGTGTCATATGTAGATCATAGGGCCATGAAAAGGAACACTATCCCCTATTCCATGAATACTCGGCCTCTGTAGCTCTGAGCCCTTTGAAGAAAGTCACTTTACCCTAGTGTGAAGTATGCCAAAATAGACATCGCACGGGTGAGTGCTATTACATGCAAAAGTACGTTCAGAGTCCTAAAAAATTATATTACATGTTTTGTAAGTCCATGGGACATGATGATAGGGATTGTAGGGATTATGATATCATGCATGAAAGGTCAAGAGATATATACAAAATTCAAGGTGAATTACAACAAGAAGGAAACACTACATAGTACAACTCCCCTGGGAAAGGAAACTTCAATCCTCGCGGTGGATTCAGAGGACGAGGAAGAGGAGGAGGTATGGGTCGAGGTCGAGGATAGATCATCTGTTATAAATGAAAATAACCAAGACACTTGGCAAGGGTATTTTAGAACCCTTGCACTACTTGTAGCTATTGCAACTCCTTCAAGCATGTTATTGAAGAATGTCGAGAATTGCTAGCTAAGCTTCAGGAGAGACGAGGACCTCAACAAAACCTGCAAGTGAAAATGATATATGATGAACCTCACAGAGAAGACTCTAGAGTTGCTGTTATTACTAGAGGAGGAGTTGTTACAAGAGAAGACAGACTGATCCAAGGAAGGACTACAGAAGACTCATGAATAAGGAAAGCTACAGAGAAGACCCAAACTTTTGATGCAAAGAAAGAAAGACAAATATTGGAGGAGACAAGAAAAGAGTTCAAAGAAGACAAAGGATCTTCATCAAAAACACGACCATAAGTGAGAGAATATGGAATTCCTCAGGAATTTGATCAGTCTTCTTCACCAAGAGAAGGAAAAGAGGTAAGAAAGCTTATGGAATTTCTATATACTTGTATTAAGTTGATTCAGGATAAGAGCGATGTACAATAACTACAAAATTTAATCAGACAGTATGAGCTAGGAAAGATAGACCCCTTACTGAATAGGGAAGTATACCAAATCTATAAAAATTGAAGTTCAAATAAGGAGTTACATTTGAATGCTCAGATAGGCGAATACGATATAGACTATGTGGTCCTCGACTTAGGGTCGGAGGCCAATGTCATGACGAAGAAAACCTGGGCACTAATGGGAAAGCCTAAGTTGATCTATTCCCCTATCAGGCTTATAATGGCTAATCAGAAAGCTGTAAGCCCCTTTGGTAGACTGGAACATTTCCCTATGGACATTGACGGTGTTAGGAACCAAATATCAATATAGCATAGAAAAACCTCATAAAAAGTACTCAACGCCTTGAAAAAGAGATAATTTCAGATAATAAGCCTCTT
>ML807487.1:0-27703 GCA_009831015.1 Picea engelmannii | reverse complement strand
CTAATGGCCTAAAGCCGACATAAATAAAATAACATTACTAATCTAAATTACAACTAATGGCCTAAAGCTGACATAAATAAAATAGAATTACTAATCTAATATGCCCCAATTAAGGGGTAATGAGCCAATATTAGGGCTTAACAGACGGAGTAAGAACATTTGCATATTTTGAGGTAATTGAGATAGTTGATGGTAGCTGTCCTTACCCTGCACTGTTAGGAATTGATTGAGATTTCAATAATTCCACTGTGGTTGATTTAAAGAAAATACGTATGACTTTTGAAAGAGATGGACTTAGGGTCATTGCAACCTTAGATATAGATGAATGTCAGAGATACACAGAGCCCATCAGAGAAGAAGACCGCGCATATGAACTGGAAAACATATACAAATTAACAGTCAGACAACAAGATTACATTATTCCTATGGCCAATGGAAACCTAAGCTGGCGAAGTGACAATGCATGTTCATTAGACTCAGAAGAAGCACTAGAAAACTGGCAGAATAAAATGTACGAAGTATCTACAAGAAGATGTCCTAGATTAACCAGAGAAGTTCGCTGGATTGGCACAACAGTAAGTAACTTACCCACCTTTGATGGTCTAAATCCTTTAGAAACCTTCTTGTCAGACTTTGAAGAAAGTGTACCAATGCAACAAAGATTGTTGGCAATGGATGAGGCCTTGAAAGCAACCCCAACAAGATGGTGGCAGACACACAAAAACAACATTACAGATTGGGTACAATGTCATACCTTGATGACAACGCGGTTCTCAACACAAGTAGAAGGCTGCGAAGTTCGGTACACAGGTTGAAGGTGCCCAAAGGACCATGTGCGAAGTTGCGAGGAAGCCTGGAGCAACATCCCTCAAGAGCAGTGGGTGCATAAATTCATTAACACACTATACACGACACCTATCAACTAGTACCTTCAAGCAGAGTTGCGCCTCATCACTATAGATTGGGAAGGTATGACTCAAAATTTTGTAACCACCTTCTTATTTGAAAGTCAATATCCTTCAGTAGATGAAGCATTGCAAATTATAAGACGGAAAGTATTCAAGGAGGCATCTAACCTCCTTTTGGAGCAAGAAGAGGACGAATGGACTACGCCTCTCCTGAAACTGCATGGCTGTTACAACATCAATGCTGATGAAGACGATGATCCAAGAAAGGTGAACATCGCTGAAACAGAAGGCCAAAGAGATGTGGAAGGACCAGAAGGAAAGAGAGAAAGCCTACTATGACAGACACATCAAGAAGAAGGCATTTAGACAAGGTGATCTAGTATTGGTATATGATAGTAAGTTCATCAAACATCCTGGGAAGTTCAAAACACATTGGCTCAACCCATATGAGGTTGCTTATGTTATAGAAGGAGGAGCTACGTAGTTGAAGACTTTGAAGGGAGAATGGAAGGAAGGATTAGTGAACGAGAGCCAGTTGAAGTTGTACTATGAAAACCAGCTTCCTCGCAACTCCAAGTAAAAGCATAAGGAAAAGGTTCTAGGTACCAGGTGCAGTTGAAACTGGGTACCAGACACAGAAAAGACAGTCTACATAGGGAAGGAGAGGAGGCATAGAGAAGAAAGAAAAGGCTACACTACGCAGCCTGAAGTCGAAGTAAAATAGAAGAGTCAGATTTGAAGTGCCTCAAGACGAGTCAAAGGTGAGTGTTGGGGGCCTGTTGGGCCTTGGGTATGGAAATAAGTGAAGAACGAGGAAGAAAAGCCAAAATGAAAACTTCATGGAAGACACAATAACTGTTACTGGGTCGAAGTAAGGAAAAGAGCATAGAAGATGGAGCGAAGTCCGATAAAGCAAGACATTGGATGAGGAGATTGAGGATGATAGATCAGTAAGAAAGAAGGATCGTGGACAACTCAACAAGAGAAAAAATCCACCATTAGATTCTTTGGAGCATCGCTCATGAAGGAAGGAAAGACAGGCTGGAGAAGCCCTGAAAATGTGGGTCAAGTTGACCTAGGGTTTTAGACACCTAGGGTTTTGGTATCTAGGGTTTGACCTAAGGATGTCAGTGAGTGATTGTAATGTATAAATAAGAACCTATATTATAAGGGAAGAGGGTTGGTTTGAGTTCATTGGATCTAGTTGTATTTTTTTGACATGAGTGATTATTGTTGTGAAAGAGAGAAGAGATGAGTATGAGAGCATTCTGTATTGTAAGATATTCAGCTGGGTGCAAATATCAACCCCGCAACTAGGTGTGCAGGGAGGGGAGAGATAGAGAGAAGATCTGCTGGCTAAGAGTGCAGATTAGAACTGTATGCTTTCATCTTAATATAACATAAAGCACAATTTTGTGGACGTAGCCCTAGAGAGAGGGTGAACCACGTATATCTGACTTGTGTGTGTGATTGATGGTATGTTATTTTTCCTTGATATACTGTTATTGCATTGCTATGGTAGATATGATAGATGTGTGGAATAGATATAAGTTGATAAGTGATATATGCATGCTGTATTGTTCTAGTATTAGATCCACTTGATATTTCCCCTGGTTGTAGACATCTATGTCCTACAACCCCCCCCGTAGCTACTTCAGGTGAGGCTGCATCTACTTCAGAGGTGTAGCCGAAAGGGCCAGTAGTTAGGGCTTGTTGGTGTGCTCTTGGAGTTGAACCCTAGGTCTGCCCCTGTGTCAGCAAGTTCCATGTTCAAGGGCGAAAATAACTGCCATAAAGGATTCTCAAAAACTTGACCCACTTCCTTCAATTCCCCCCCCCACCCAGATAGATGAGCACCTCTTTTTCATTTAACGAGCTCGAGGAGGATAAAACATGCTCGATATAACTCACCTTCGGTAAGTTCCTCTTCCTTTGTTTAACGAAATGGAATAAGTAAGGGTTCGTCCCCATATGGGCCCTTCAATGTGTAGTTTAAGGAGTCTAGAGAAGGAAAACTCAGTGGTTTTTCATGTTTAGAGAGTTTGAAAAGAAATTAAAGGCGACTTCAGGGTTGTCCTTTTTCATGGCTGAAAAAGTGATAAAATACCACTTGAAAGACGCCCTTTCAAACCTTTTAATGAGTGTGAAAGGAAGCAATATCACTCAACAATCTTTTCATCTTTAGAGAGTCTGTAAAGAGATTAAATGAGACTCCATGGGGTTCCTTTTTCATATAACCTTTACGAGTCTGAAAAAGTGATAAAATTTTACTCAGTCACATTCTCATGTATTTATGAGCACGAGAAAGAACAAAGACTTAGCTCGGTATTGGTTTCATTTTTACACAAGATTGAAACAAAATTAAACTTATGCTTGTAAATTCCCAAAAAAATTTCAAAAGGTAGGGATACCCATGGATGGTTGGTACTCTGCCCCCAGCTTGAAAAGCCACTGGCTTAACTCCAGAANCCCCCCCCCCCCCCCCCAAGCTTAATTTCATTCACTGACTTTGAGGTTGTCACCAATTTCTATACTAGATGGAGAAAAAAGACAAGGGTGGATGTAAGGAAGGTTTTGCTGTGACATTTAACGAAAGAATTAACTCGACATCTATGAGAACTAGTGAAAGAATCGACTCAACATCTACGAGATCTAGCGAAAGACTCGACTCAATGGGAGAGGTGACTGTTTCATTTTTTAATGAGCTTGAAACATGAAAAGAACTATGCTCAATACCTCTATTTCATTTTTTAATGAGCTTTCCATAGGGAAACAAAAGTATGCTGAAGGCCGTGGGTTCAATCCCCAGATTTTTGTTTCATTTTTTAACGAGTTTTCTACAGAGAGGAAAACTAGGCTCGTAGATTTTGTTTCATTTTTTAATGAGCTTGCTACAAATAAGAAAAAATATGCTCATGACCTCTCCTTAATCAAGGCTTTCAAGAGGATAATGCTTTGGAAGGCATACATGTCAAAGGACAAACGTCAGTCATATCTTCTAGGAGATCTTCACTAGATGGAAGAAAAGAACTCCGAAAGGAATACCTTTCAACGACCTCGATAATAGTAGGGAGATATGGCTCTAATAGACCTATCGAAGAGATGACCATGTCAAATACCTGATCTAAGTCAGGAAAACATAGACATTCCCTCTCATATGGGGTTGAACGCATGGGGCAAGTCGTTACATAATTGACCCGCAGCGGGGAAGACATCGCTGACATGTACGAAACTTCTAGGGAACGTGGATGATTTACCATCAGATGAGGGTCAATGAATGAAAGCTGGTTGATTGTTACTATTTTCCGTTGTGAGGGAAAAATATCACTCAAAATAGAGTGGACACAAAAGGTCTCATAACATAGACATAGTCTCGCCCAAGGAGCAGGTTAAATTCCAAGGGGTCGTGAACTACCATCACATCGACGTAGACCATTTTTCCTCCCAAAGTAACTAAAAAATGAGGAAGGATCCCTAAAGTTTGACTAACTCTTCTGTCAAAGGTCAACAAATTCTGAGTCACGGGTGCAAGCTCCGGGGAACCAAAATATTTCCAAGCATTCAAAAATAAGATGCTAATAGAAGCACCTTCATATATTACACGGTTAGGAATATTCCTATCAAAAACCTGCATGGTGATTTGGAAAAATGCATAAGAGGGAAGACAGGGTTCTGTCAAATGATTCCAATTAATAGAAATCATTTGATTGCTCGAAGGGGGTGCCATCGGGACGGGTAGAGTGCCTCCTTGTCCTGGTGAATCAGTATTAACGAGGTAGACTCGAGCGACATCCTCACTCTTTGAATGAGGAGTGGGATCAACCACTTTGGTTTCACTCTTCAAAGGAAGAGTGGGATTGATCGACGATGGAACCAGATCGACCACTTTAGCAATCTTCAAAGAAGGAGTGGGATCAACTGATGATGGAACCAGATCAACCACTTTGGCTCTCTTCAAGGGAGGAGTGGGATCGATCAGTGACAGAACCAGATCGACCACTTTAGCACTCTTCAGATGAAGAGTGGGACTGACCAATCATGGAACTGGATCATTTACTTGGGTTTCACTTTTCAGATGAAGAGTGGGGCTGATCAATGATAGGACTGGATCAACTACTTGGGTTTGTGGTTCGACCTAGGATGAAACTAGATTGACCACCTGATCAATCAGATTGAACGGGAATGGAACCAGATTGACCAATCCATCAACTAATGACAGTTTGGGAGAAATATTACGATAACTAGTTGGAAGTTGAGTCTTTTCCAAAAGATAAGAAGCCTCATCTATACGAGGGAAAAGGTGAGAGTAATGATCTCCTTCACATAACAAGAAAGGAAATTTGATCTATTCTTCTTACCAACCTTAATGTCACTAGTTGATGGGGTGTCACTAGCATGTCCCACAGGATATGATGACATGGAATACCACATTTCTAAGACCTCGAGGATACCAGAGAAATCCCTCAGAAAGTGGTCACCCTTACAAATACTGCAAGGGAATTTGGGCTTAGGATTCTTCGTTTTAATCTTGTCGACTTTATCAACACTCCCAGTACGATTAACTGTAGCTTGTTTCTTGGATCCAACATGATCTGATGTGGTTGGAGGCTTAGTCCCTTTCTGGTTCTTCTTCTTCTTCTCTTTCCGTTTCTTATTCTTCTTATCAATTTGGATACTCGCTTTGGAGATTTCACTAGGTGAAGAAGGAGAAAGGGAAGGAGAAATGACGACTGAAGAAGGAGAAAGGTCGAAATGAGGTTGATGTGTGGGTGGTGTGCTTACATATGAAGAACTAGGTGCATTCAAAGCACCGGGAAGATGCGACATCACTGGAGTGGGGAACAACCAAACTAATAATCTGATCGTGAGTCCCATAAGACTCAGTGTGGAAATGCACGGAGGACCAACATTTCCAAAAGAAGGAAAGACGAAAGGTTCCCCAGGAAAAGGGGTTACTCCATTGGTGCTCCAAGGAGCTGACACCATTGACACTGACTCGACCTAAGGTCCACTAAGGAAAAAAAACAACACACGCTAAAAATCTAAGAAGCAAACAATCAAACAAACCCTCCCACAATGAAACCACTAGTTGGTGATGAAATCCAACATTGCGAGATCAATATAGGAAGGGGATGAGATAGAGCGAGTGGATCAATTACGTTGGTGACCTGCTTAACTGAATTACACCTTGGTGCAAGCTTCCACAAAATAATCATGGATTTACCCTCCAAGGAGCTCGAGTGAGTTTGACCAACGTCTGTTCCAGGTACAATGAAGACTTCCCTTCACCATCACCTTGTCTAAGGACCCTAAATATTATGGATACTAAGGAAACCAACTCATAGTCAACCTCTGGGTGGGTACAATCGACAATCCAGTCCGAACGTATGGGCAGGATAACAAGTCTGAAATCCTTCAAGAGAATTGAGGACAAGTGGACCAGTAGAACTCCAGAGGACCTCGAACGGATTCAGAATTCACAAAGCATCAAGACCAAATGAATACAGTTGGACCTCAAGAAGAACCCCCAATATACGATCTGACTACTATGAATGGTTAAGCCTTAGAGGGATAATATTCATTGCTCTCATGAACGCGACCTTGTGCGTAACCCCTATGTGAGAGGGGGATCCCAACTATGCTTATAGGAACAATTGGATTTACCGCTCCCTAGCACAAGATTCTATGTTGGTCTGATGGATTTGGAAAGTTATCCTCACAACCTATTCCAAATCCATACACTTGTTAATTTAGGTTTGCTACCAGAAAATATAAAAGTGTCTGATCAATTTTATAAGCACTTCATTTTAGGGATGTTGTTTACTCAAGGGTATGAAACTGAAATTGATGATGTTGTAAACACAACTCCAAAAGAATGCAGAAAAATGAGATGCAAATATTTTTCTTCAATGAATCCTACATACGGGATGGAAAAGAGGCTTAATTTTCTTCAACAAAAACACCCAATTCCCAAATTCAATTTGCTAAATGAAACCTAGTTATCTACACTACCCAACAAAAAAATGCAACTATCTTTCTTTGCTTGATTCTAATACACAAAGACATGAAATGCAAATCCTTTAACACTCCTTTACTTTCAATCAAAATGGAATAGTCAAATGCAAATACAAAAGACACAAATAAAAAAGGACTTCAAACAAAGAATGCACTCACAGGATAACGAGAATTGAATGAACATAACTCACTCAATCAAGGATTCCAATCGACAAGCACTGAAGGAAACAAGAAAGTTAAGAGAAGAATCCAAAAACTGATAGGAAGAAAGAGGAATCACTCAAATGTATTGACAAAACAAGCAACAAGAAAAAGAAATCCAAGCTAGGTTGTGGTAAGCATAAAGTCTCAAATCATTCAAAAAGGAAATATTTGAAAAGAAACTTAATACCAGCAAACCTTTGCAGACCTTTTCAATCAGTGAGATAACCAAAAACTTCGCAAGATTCAAACCAAACCAAGAAAAAAAGGAGAATCAATCTCGCAATTTGGGAAAAGTTGCAAGCTCAAAAAAGACAACAAAAGAAGTGATAAGTACCAAATATTTAACCCAAACAAATCCACAATCCAAAGTACAAAGTCTGGGAAATAATCTCTACAAGATAGACTAGGAAAAATTGAGCAGTAAAGGGAAGAAATCACCAAAGAAAGAGATCAACACTCCTGTTTCCAAGGGCACAGAGCATTGTAGTGCTCTTATAAACACTGCAGGGGAGCGTTGATTATAAATCAATTCTTTGACATACATTCCAGGGGAGCACTACCCTTCCCAGAAACTCAAAACATAGGCTTAAAACTCGGAAAAAATCACCGAGAATTGCCAGAATTTTGTGAAATTGTCAATGAAGAGGGGAGAAAGGAAATAGATCAAGAACAAACAAGAAACATGATCTAAAAGGTGGGAAAAGGTAGATACTATCCAAGGAAATAAAAATCAATGACTGTCCCCAGTGTATTCGCCAATTTCTGTTGTAGGAAAATATCCCTGCGGATAGGTGAATATCCTCTTGGATTCTCGACCCCTAATACAAAAACAAGAAACATACAAATGGACACTAACATTCCTATGAATTCAATTACATAATCAGAAATAGAAAGAGAAGGAATAAAATGCGATGCACCTTATTCTGTAGTTCATCCTCGCTGCCTCCAATCTGAGCTTGATCTCCAAATTCTTTAGCACCACTCGATACCTGCAATACAATGGACAACAAAAGACAAAGAATCCATACTCTACTCTACAATATTAGACTAATCAAATTCATTTATCAAGATCGAAAATCATATGCTACAATACACAATCTTGAAGGGAATAGTCCAAGTAATATTGATGAGAACTTTAAGGAGATACTTACAATCTGTAGATGAAGTTGCAACAACCTCTCCAAGTCCTCCTCGTCCATCCCTTGCACGATGCTCCCAATATAATAATTAAAATATTTCTCCCAAGATTATAAGTTTGATACCTCAAATATTCCTTTCATTCTCTTCTCCATGGAAAATACCTCATTATAGAGGATTTGGAGGCTTAACCACCATGGAGAGGATCACTCATCAGATCCACTAAAATGGGATCTCCAAGATATTTAGGGAGAAAATATATTTTAAGTATTTTAGGGAGGAAATATCTCTCAAGGATTTTAAGGAGGAAATATTTCAACCATCCATGAGATCCTCAACCTTCCCTAAAAAATAGGAAACAAAATGTGAGGTGGATTCTCACACTAAATTAATTTCCTTTTCATGAATATTAATAATTATCCATGTGCACATAGTATTTTGACCTTCATATAATATATTTCTTCTCCATGTTGACTAGGGATTGTGAGATATGTTATTTCATGGTGTCGAGGTGTATGAGAAACTTAGCAAGGTGCATACGACACTTAGAAATGTGCATATGACACTTTTACGACACTTGCGACACTTAGGGCAAGGTACCTAGGTGTGGAAATTTGATGTGTAACAAGTAGAGAACCTTTATATCTCATTATAAAGTTTTGGATAATGTCAGTCGTCCATCCAACGGTTGATCAAGTCATGATCGATGGATCGAGGTAGAATGAGCATAAATATTTGATTGAGCAAGACTCATCGAATCAAATTCCTAGAGGAAAGATCAAGAATTGACAGTTATTTCACATCATGAAGGTGCACGAGACTTAACAGAAGTTGATCTCCTGAAATATGAGCATGTGCGGGATCAGAAATCCACACGTCGATATAAGGTGTATTTCAGGGGTCCCCTCCCTCAATATCTGAGTCAAGGGAAAACCCCTGAAATAATGTGGACCATCTATCATCAAAGTAAATCTATGGTGGATAGTTAAACACCTTTTGGATTACTGCGCATTCATAGCATCTAGTCATATTGTGGTCATATAGAAAATAGGAAATAAGGAAAACAACTCTAAAGGATTAAGTTCTCAGTTAACAGACCATTGGTCATAGACAATGGCCATATGGGGAAAGGATAAACCCTCGAAGACTACTGCTGACGTAAGCGTCGATGTGGAGATTGATCAACGAGATAGGTACAAGGCCAATGACTGAACACAGGATTAGATAATGCAAAGGAAGTGAGGATCAATTGATCTATCCATGTTTGTGATCAATAGAGGTTTGAGTTAAAGAAATTGATCCATGATGTGATCAAATGATGAGGATAAATAAAAGTCATGAGATAGAAATTTGGTATTAGATATAATTGTAGAGTATTTAAGAAGGGCCTAGAAATTTGAAATAGAATAAGCATACTGTGATAAAGATTGTTGGGAAGTCTAGTTACAACTCTTAGAGAAACATGTGTTCATTAAGGTTGCCTAACAGTGGGTTAGACCTGTGAAGGTCATCAACTGAACACACTATTAATTAAACACATAATTGTAGCAGGTGAATTTGTTAAACCAAAAGGTACCGCTACAAATTCATAGTGTCTATATTGTTAATTTTTTTGATTTCCAGATCTGATAATTATTGCCTTATGATTTAAATGCTATTGTTATCATAGAATAATTAAGCGCTGAAAATATCAACAAGACTTAGCGGACTTGATGAGAGGTTGTTGTAAGTAAATATTATATGAGATGATGTATTACAATTGAGGGCCTCGATATATATACTTGGGCGAAGTGCCCTTTCATTAATGGACATGTCTTTTCCATTATCGGTTTTTTCATTAATTAATTAATTATTGATTATATATATATATATATATATATATATATATATATATATTATAAATATATTATATTTATGTTGATGTTATTTACTCACATGCATGTCTAATTAATATAGATCACTCCTTCATGGAGCATGCAATGTGAGAGCACCTCGAGTCTATACACTCCTCGTCAGAGGAAAGGATACACCTAGGTCATTCACCACTAGAAAAGATCCTTGAGTGAATGAGTAATTTCCCTTGGTCAAATAAAAAAGACCAATCTGGGAGAATGTCTACCCGATGCTTCTAACTTGAGAAACATCAACATCCTGGGCCATTCACCGCTAGACAAATCAGCATGTCCCTGTGAGAGAATGTATCGTCTTCCTTTGGTCAAATCAGCATGACTGATCTCTGAGAATGTTTTCCCGATGTTGAAACATCAACAATCCCTCTCAATGAGGTACACATTCTGCATCACACCAAGCTTGTCTCTAAAGTATACTAACTTTTCCCTAGATAGAGGCTTGGTGAGAATGTTCGCATTATGCTCATCTGTGGATATGTATTGGAGCTTTACTACTCCCTTCTGTACCATGTCTCGGATGAAGTGATATTTGATTTCAATGTGCTTCGACCTATCATGAAGTACTAGATTGTTCGAAAGCTTGGCACAACTTTGATTATAACATTGTATCAAGGTCATCTCTAGCTCTTGACCAGATAGTCCTAGAAGAAGATTCTGAAGTCATATTGCTTCATGACTTGTGACACTGGTTGCCATATACTCCAATTTTGTTGTACTGAGTGATATAGAAGTTTGCTTCCCACTAAACCAGGATATCACAGTTGATCCTAAGATGAAGAACCACCCCGAGGTGATAATTATGTTCACTGCACTCTCTACAGTTGATTCTAATTATGAAGAATCAATATATCCCTGTAGCCTCACTTCATCACCTCAGACATATATCAGACCATATCAAATTATACCATGCAGGTACCTCAACACATGCTTTGCTGCAACCCAAAGGAAACACCTCGGCTCAACCATAAACTGGATTAGAATGCTCACTGTAAAGAAAATATGTGTCCGGGTGTTGACCATGTACATCAAGGATCCAATCAACTCCCTGTACATAGTAGTATCCACCAAATCTGAATCTGAAGTAGAATCACTCAACTTCTTCAGATTTGTCATCATAGGTGTATTCATGGAATTGTAGTCCATCATACAGAATATGCTCAAGATATTAACTGTGTACTTTCCTTGTCTAAGGAAGATCTCACCTAGTTTCTTCCACACCTCCAATCCCAATAAATAATGCATCAAGCCAAGATACTTCAATTCAAACTCTGAGGCTAGCTCCCTCTTGCACCCGATAATGAATATGTCTACCCTCGTAAGGAACATATAATCAACATACAATACCAAGATCAATGAATCACCAAAAGAACCTTGTAGTAAATTTTGGGATCTAGATCACTCTTGGTGAGGTCCAAACTCATAAAGTATCCATCAATCCTAGAGTACCATGCCCTGGATTCCTCCTTGAGTCCATACAAAGCCTTTTTTATCCTACAAACATCATACTCCCTACCATGTACCTCAATGCCATGAGGTTTTTTTATGTACACTTCCTCCTCAATCACACCATTCAAGAATGCAGTCTTTACATCCATATGGTGTAATATCCAATCCATGAGTGCTGCAAGAGAAATACTAGTACTAATGGAAGTGTACTTGGTGACTGGAGAAAAAGTCTCCTCATATTCCACTCCCTCTTTCTGGGAGAATCCTCTCACCACAAACCTCACTTTGTACTTCTCAATGCTACCATATAATGCATTCTTGATCTTATAGATCCACTTGGAAGTCACCAATGAATTCCCCTCTATTCTGGGAACTATCTCTCACACATCATTCTTCATGATGTAATGATACTCTTCCATCATGGAATCCTTCCAAACCTACTATCCTACTACCTCCTCATAACTGGAAGGTTCATAATCAATGTTGTGACTCATCGATGCTACATGACTCGAGAAACTCTGAGGTTGTTTTATCTCCATGAAAGTAACATTGGGAGATGCATGCCCTTCTACATCTTACAAAGTGTCACAAAGCCATGCTGGCCTCTTCCTAGTCACCGCAACATCATTCTACAGAGGGTTGTAAGGAACTGTCAACTCCCTCTTGAAGTCAATAGAAATATACTCCCCTCCATTATCTGTCCTTAAAACCTTAATCTTCTTCCCTGTCAAGTTCTCTGTCAGAGCCTTGAACTCCTGGAACCATTCTTCTTAATACTGGAAAAGATCTATAATGGAGGTGAGTGAATATATGTTGCCACAATTCACATAAACTGATATTTTCATGTACCAATGCCTAGGCTGGTCATCCCAACAATATGTATAGACCTCCATCTCAAACACCAATCATTGTTGCAGATTCTATACAACTCTGTTAGTTATCATAGTGCGACTAGTCGTAACTTGCAGAGAAATAAAGAGTGACCAAAAGAGTTGGTCGCACTATGTAGTGAAATCCTTAAGGTGGTCATGCCCTGTAATTAGGAAAATCATGACCAAAGGGAATGCCATCACTCTATGTGCACTGGATTCTTGCGACCACGACCGTACAATTGCAAAAAATAAAATATCTAAATCAGATCTATCAGATCTGGCACTGAAATATTTTAACTAGCTTCGGAAAAGACTTCTACTAACTCTGACACTGAAAGCTTTTAACCTGGCTCTGATACCATGTTAAACTTTTTTATTTTCAGATCTGATAATTATTTCCTTATGATTTAAATGTTACTGTTATAATAGAATAATTAGACACTGAAAATCTCAACAAGACTTAGCGAACTTGATGAGAGGTTGTTGTAAGGAAATATTATATGAGATGATATATTACAATTGAGGGCCCTGATATATATACTTGGGCATAGTTCCCTTTCATTAATGGACATGTATTTTCCATTATTGTCTTTTCATTAATTAATTATTAATTATTAATTATTGATTTTATATATATATATATATATATATATATATTTATACATTATATTGTAAATATATTATTTACATATTTTATTTATGTTGATGTTATTTCCTCACATGCACGTCTAATTAATATAGATCACTCCATCTTGGAGCATGCAATGTGAGAGAACCTCGATTATATACACTCCTTGTCAAGAGAAAGACTATGCCTAGGCCATTCACCACTAGCAAAGCTCCGTGAGTGAATGAGTCATTTCCCTTGGTCAAATTAGTATGACCAATCTGGCAGAATGTCTACCTGATGCTGCTAAATAGAGAAACATCAACATCCTATACCATTCACCACTAGCCAAATCATCATGGCCCCATGAGTGAATGTATCATCCTCCCTTGGTAAAATCAACATGACCAATCTAGGAGAATGTTTGCCTGATGCTGAAACATCAACACATGTCTAATTCAAAATACAGTTTTATGAATGTCTTCTTCTTTAATTCTACCCTGATGATATCCTGATCGCAAATCTATCTTAGAGAAAATATTAGATTATATGAATTGGTCAAACAAGTCATCAATGTGAGGAAAATAATACTTTTTTTTAGTAGTCATCTTTTAAGTTGTTTGTAGTCAATACATAATCAGAAAGTTCCATATTTATTTTTGAAAAATAAAACTGGTGGTCCCCACAGAGACACACTGGGTCTGATATATTGTTTATTTAAAAGTTCTTGAAGTTTCATATTAAGCTTTATTATTTCTAGAGTACTCATTCGATAAGGTTCCTTAGACACTAGTGCATATCTAGGTACTAAGTCTATGGATAAATCTATGTCTCGACTTGGAGGTAGTTCTGTAATTTCTTCTGGAAATACATCTTGAAACTCTTTCAATATTGGATCCTTGGTTAATACATTTTCATTCATTTCTTCAATATTTTAGATATGTGAACAGAATAAATCTCACATCCTTTCCTTGCATTCATTTTAAGTTGTAAAGAAGAAATCTATCTTACTGACAGACCCCACAATATTCCTTTCACTGTTTTGTTTATGACAAAATCATCTATACAGTTAAAAGTTTTGTCAGGACAATTTACAAGAGTTGAATGTTTTTCCAACCAATCCATGCCTATGAGTAAATCGTGAGATCCTAAAGGTAATATATTTAGATTTATCTTAGTCTCCATTCCATCCATATTCACTGCACTATCTTTTACCATTTCAACAACTTTCCTTTTTGTTCCCGTAGCTAATTGAACTAGCCAATATTTCTTGTGTTTGACTTTTTCCAGTTTTCAATTTTCTACCACTGTAGATGAGATATAACTCAAACTTGTACAAGGGTCTATTAATATGGATACATGTTTCGGATTTAACATACCTTATATCTCCATCATGTAATTTTTTAGTGTTTCATAGAAACCTGCACATGATATCTAGCTAAAGAAAGTACAAACAAAGATTATCAAGAAAGGAAGAGAGATTTAATATGGAAGAATGAGAAAATATATTCACACTACTCCAATGAGTTGATTATTGATACATAGATCATGATCAATATGATAGAATGAATGAGTGGAATACACTCATATATTGGGCAAAACATTCCATAATTAAGAAAATCAATCAAGCAGTTAGCTTTCCTTAGCAATGCATGCATGCATAATAATGATGGTAAAAATAGAAAGTCTAAAATAGAACTAATCAGTTAACTCCCACTGAACTAGTGTGTCGAAAATATAAATTTCTCCAACACCCCTTGAACATCACTATGGAGTAAAAAATGAGTCCCGGCTACTAGGCCATTTTAGGTACTCATGTACAATGCAACTAATGAACACTGAATAAAAATGAGGAAAGAGGGAAAACCATGTGGGAATGAAACCCTCGGTCAAAAGATAATGTATCAAAAGAAGAAAATGGCAGTAGCTAGGCAACTGTGTTCTTCACTGCAAGACGATACCACAAAGTCTGAAACTTCTTCTCACTGAAAGTCTTCGTGAAAATGTAGAAATATTTATGGATTTGATGAAGTCCTTTAACAACCTGTCGGGCCTTGTACCTCTTGATCCTGTGGACCCATCTGCACCTGAAAATATTCCTTTCTGGTGGAAGTGGAACCAGATTCCAAGTCTGGTTCTGTAGGAGTGAATCATACTCCTTTTGCATGGCTTCTTTCCATAATGGATTTCCCACAACCCTATTATATTTCATTGGATCAGTCGATTGAACCATATAACAATGCATGGGAATCATAGGTTCTGAAGCTGAAAATACATGAGAAGAATCCTCATGCTAAGATCGATTCCTCCTCGAATCCAATGGATTCCCTGCAAGGTTTCCTACTGGATGAAGTGTGGTTTGTGCCTTCTTGGGCATCCGTTGAAGCTTCAACACTGGCTTCTTATCTGGATGTACTACCTTCTTATTTCCATGTACAAAACCTGAGTGTATGGAATCATCTTTGATGTCTGAAACTGATGGAAGCACAAGAGTATATGCATTTTGCACTGGAGGTGCATGCAAAGTACTCTCCTTATGTGTAAGTAGAATAGAGGAGTCATCATCAGAAAACTTAGTGAATTTATACAACCTTGACTTGTGATCCACCTCACCAATTGCAATGATGGAATTGTCATGCATGTCAATTACTGAAACTGAATCTAATGTAAATTTAACCTTTTTACCTTTCTGAGTGATTTGATAAACTAAGAGAAGATTCATAGAAAGATTTGGAACATGTAGAACATGATCAAAACTATGATTGTGGATTTACACTCTCCCTTCTCCTACTACTGCTACTGGAGTATCATCCCCCTTGAGAATAGGGGGTCTTGAGCATGGACTCAAAGAAGAGAAAATTTTCTCTTTCGCTGCCATATGATGGGATGCACCAAAATCTATGATCCATGAATTAGATGAGGAATTAATTGCAATGAGAGCATGATGGTTACCTTTCTTAGGAGCATGATATTCTTCCTTTTTCTTCTTGACTCCCTCTGGAATGAAGTTTCCAAGGTTGTTCTGCTGAAGTGCCTGTGCCATAAGATTGATCTATTTTTTCATGCATGTGGATTCTTCATGATTCAGTTTATTGCAATATGTGCACTTCTTTCCCTTCTTCTTCCCTTTGAAATTTGAAGAATCTTTGGAACCTGAAGAATCCTTGAAGGATTTGGAATATCCCTTCTTCTTTGACTCTGGATGTAATAGCTCCTCTTTTTTTTTCTTCGATTTCTGATTTGATGACCCTTTTCCATCATGCATGGTGAGTGCATGTTCTTTGGGATATTTCATGAGGCCCATTTGTATGAGTTTTGTCTGCTCTTGTGTGAGAGACTCATTGAACTGAGCCATCGTAGGCATTTTCCAATTTGCGCCTAAAAGACATCTCCCATAATTGAAATTGGAGACATATACAACATATTTTGGTCCTAGCTTGGCCAAGATTATTAGAATAAGTTGTTTCTCTTATATACACTTGTCAATACCACATCCACCCAAGCTCAAAATCAAAGATTTAAATTTAGTAAAGATATTCTGTATATCATCAAAACTTTTAGGGTCTAAGCTATTCAACTCTACCTCAAGCATATGACCTCGTATCTCATCCTGATTTCCAAAGAGTCCTTCCAACATGGTCCAAATCTCGTTTGGAGTCTTTCATGTAGCAACATGAAACCATAAATCAATGGAGTTTAAGTCAAGAAGTAGTCATGTGGCCTCATCCATACGGTTCACCCATCTCATCTTCTCAATCACTGATGTAGGTTTTGTTTTTGTCGCCATAGTCAAATTATATAGTCCTTTCCTTCAAAGTTGGAATTATGCCTCTGGCTTCCAATCAAAATAATTGTATGGTGTGAGGATTATCACCAAGTTTGACTGTATAATAGTTTTCCTATCTGTTAGCGCCGCCATTTTTTCATTCCGTTTAGAGTCGGTTTTTAGTCGTGTTGTGACCCATGCATCCAAACATGTGAAGTCAAGTACATAATAATGAAAGAGTCTAAATCAGTAAGTGGTCGGTTGGCCCTTGGAAATTGGAAGGGGTGTCAGAGTTGAAGCATACGTAAATAGTACGGGCATGTCATTCCCAAAGAGTCAGGTCCTGTCAAAAGTTAGTCTTTACGTACCCCACGTCGAGTCAAGCAGTTAATGGGAGTCATTTCGGTAAGTGTTGTGGCTATTATCAGTTCATAATGAGGGTCGAAGGAATGAAAAATCATGGCGTTCGCATCACGTATTCCCTGTAAACCTTATCGCATGTACCTTGCATGCAGGGATATGTTATGGAAGATCTGTGGTTTGATTCACAACATCTAATCGCCATGAATTCACTGTTCTTTGACATGTTTCTTCCTTCTATCCAATATGTTATAAATCCCATAGTTTCTACACCCATTTTTTTTCATGAAATCAGATTTAAGATGTGTCTGTAATTTTTCTCGTAGTCCCAGATCGATCGAATTCTCCATTTTGGGCATACGCCCGATATACTGGGTGCAAGACACATACTAATCATGCCATGGTGACCTCTCAAGACAAGAAGAAGGGTACATGTAGTGGCAATATCGCAAGACCCGAGCCTGGAGTGATTGGGATTATTTCTCACTCGCAACGGGTGTCCCCAAAGATAAAGAAGGGGTTTTCCCTTCACCCGCGAGGACAATGACATCGCAATGTGAAAAACTTGGAGTGGAAGGAACCACGTAGGAATGAAGGACATAATAAGCCCCATTTCCCCAAAAACATATACCTCAGAGAAGGGGCAGACAAGGAAGAACAAGGAAGCCGAGGAAATTCGAATCTCAGATGAGCCACACGCACGACTGATCGCTGAACAATTACTCATGTGTGACGTCCGCCTGTAGCCTTTGGAAGGCACCATATGAGAAATTGGGAGTAGAACGAGGAGGATGGATGCCATAGGTTCAAATGATCAAGAGACAACTCAAAAGTTGAGACAAGCGAATCTATCCATTATCGAACTATACCAAGAAAATAGGGAGTTGAGACAATAGATAGAAACAAAGATTACAGAAGCATCAGCAGCACAAGGCCATGAAGGGAACATGACGTGGCTCAAAAGAAATCTCCACGAGGTGCAGGATACGATTGTACAACTGTGAAAAGCACAACGACTGTCAGAAGAAAGGTATGCCAAACACTCTAGGGAAGGTGAAGCGACCGAAGAGATAGCATGCGCAGCTCTCGCCAATGAGTTGAATAAACAAGATTAGCTGAGTTCGTTCTTGTATTCACAAACAGAAGGAAAATCTTGACAATTTTGTAGGAGACATCACCCAAGCCATTGTGCCATGTTGAGAACAACCGTGACTGTCCACAGCCACTTGCCATGCACACTTCCCCAACAAATGAGTGCGTGACAAAAAACCAAAGCCGTTACAATAGACAATGAAACTTTGACAGGCACCTGTTCACCCAGATACCTGATCGACAATCGAATCCCCGTGGCAGATTACAACGATCATGATGCTGCCATATGTACCTTTTGTCTATTTTTTGAAAAAGTCATGTGAAGAGATTTTGTAAGGAAAAATAGTCAGTTCCCTAGTTTGTAGGGATAGCAGTCAGAAGAGTAGGGTAGCCCAAGCAACACCCTCGTTTATATATTTGATATTTTTGATGTAATCCAGGTTGGTTGGAAAAATTGGTATAGACGATAACTATTGTATGTAATTTGAGTTCGACCGAAACTTAATGCAAAAGTCCTGTAACTTTGATGAAAATATTCTAATTGTAGTAGTTGGATGTATTGTTTTCCCTTTCTTGTGTATGTGCTTCCTGTTATCTTTTTCTGTATATTTCAGAACGAATTTTTGAACTTGTGGATTCATTGCGCAACGCCCCTTGTTTGCGCCACTTAGACAAAACGTTTTCCTCTAAAATCTAACTCCGAATTCGCCTGTAGCGGTGCTCCGAGTTACTTCCTATAACTTATTTCCACCACACATTACTCTTTTGCACTGAAGAATGTTCTTCGCTTAGCCTTTATCCTCTCTAAGTTCAGTCACCGAGTCATTTGTTTCTATTGCTTCCTCGAATCAACTCCATAGCCCAAAGTCTTATTTTATTGCACCAATATAACCAGAAACCATTAGATCAAAGGTGTTAAATCTAGCCATTGAATTAAATCCATATCCCGTGCTGAGACAAAGTCTCCTGAGAGAGCCCTCTCCAGGTTGGAAAGGCTAGTTTCCGGCCTCAAAGTTGGTTGAAAAAGTTACCTTCGTCATCTGTTTATCAACCGAATAGATTTACAGAGTGCTAACATTTTGGCACCATTGCCGGTGATGAAATTGAATAGATTTTCCCTCGGAGAACAACTAACATTGCATTTTGACTCTTGAGGGTAACAGAGGGATAAACATCCTTACTGGTTAAAACCTTTACCCTGACGAATCTAGTCAAAAATAGCAGTGGCATCAAGTAGTGTAGTTCAGAAACCCTGGCTCTAAAGACGATCTATACCAGAGACAATCTTGACCCAAACCCTATGGAGCTCGTGTACAACCCCGAGAAGATTCTGCGCAAGACAAGAGAGAAAGCGCCAGACCCATTCTATTTCTTGGACATAAGCATGTCCTTACCTAAAGACGACATGCAAAGCATTGAAGACCTAGAGTTTGATGAGTTATTCGAGAGAACCCTATTTAGGTCTAAGTCAGAAACCAACTTGGATGAGATAGTTTTCGACCAAAAGAGATTCCAAGCCCTAGTGTCTAATAATATCCCTCAAATCCCAATCTCTCCTAGACCCATGAATGCCATATTCTCCCCCCTCATTCTGCTCGCCCAACTTCATGATTTGCCCCAAAATTATAGCAAAAGAATCAAGATCTACGATGCTGAAGGGAATGTTTCAGCCCATAAAAATCTGGATTGGTTCAACAATTTCATCGACCTGGAAGAGGTATACTACAAAGACGCGAAAATGAGGTTGTTCGCGCATATTTTTGTGGGGGAGGTGATGAAATGGTTCAAATCCCTACAACCAACAAGTATTCGAGACTTCGCCGCATTTGAAACATCTCTCATCAACAGATGGGGAGACAAGAAGAACCCCTTGCAGTTGTTAACGAAGTACAATAACATGAAGAAGTTTCTGGAAGAGATGGTGCAAGAATTCTCAACCTGTTTCATAAAATTTTATAACTCGATTTCCACAGAAGTCTAGCCGCCTCCTGGGGCTGTGTAGTTCTGATATGCTGACTCTTTTGACAACGATTTTGCCTTGCTGTTGAGAGAGAGAACATCAATAACCCTAGATGTGATAATGAGCAATTCAATTGAGGTCGGGGTGAATATTATGGTTTTGGGGAAGATCAAACCAAGATTCAATAGAGGTAATAAGAGGCCCCAAGGAGATGTGCAACCATCAACGTCGAGATCCGTAGATGAAAAATTTGACTTAATGATGAGAACCATGGAGAAGCTAATGGAGAAGATGTCTGTAGGAAATCGACTCGTTGCTCGGGAACAATAGGACCCCCAACCCAGAAATTAGAAGCTCAGGAGGGGTCAAGCTCCTTCGATCAGACATAGGGAGTAGAGAGATCAAGGCGACCGGTAGACAAGGCCTCCTTTCCAAAAAAACTATGCAGATGAAGACTTCAACCGAATGTTCGAAGAACAAATGCATTGCTGCGATGACAAGAACCTGCGCGTATTTTTGACAAAGAGCGAACATGATCGGGATGAGCAGAAACAATGATTTTATGCTAGAGATGGACGATGGATGGATTGGGGAAATTGATGACGCACTATCCTGAGAGATGAAATAGTTCAAAAAATGTTACCAGAACGCCATCATGCAGTTTAAAAAAAGATACAACCTCAGTTGCAAGGAAGCGTCTACCGAGTTTCAAAAGACAAATCCCGCGAGGAAACCTCCGATGGACACCCCCTCCACAAGCCAACCAAGGAAAGATAATGTGAGCAAGGATGCGAAGGAGAAGGAAAAGTCAAAGGAAGAGGCCCCGAAGAAAACTCCGGAAGCAAGTGGAAAAGAGGGAGAGAAAGTCTATCCTCCTTTTAATTTTGAGCATGAAATGGATAAAATCAAAATCTTTGTCCCGTTCAATGAACTCATCAGAAAGGGCGAGTATTTTGAGAAGATTATTAAAATGTTTAAAATGGGTGGGACTTCTGATACTTTGAATGTACAAGATGATCACCTTGCTATTCTTTTTGGTTCGTGCGTTGAGGAGACGAGTGATATCGAGGACGTACCTCCATTCTACATCAGTATATAGGTTCATGACATGACCCTACATAACACCATGCTAGATTCTGGCGCATCGCAAAACCTCATGCCCAAGGTGATCATAAATGAATTGGGTTTGGATATCACCGGGCCTTACAAGGATCTTTTCTCTTTTGATTCGAGGAAAGTCAAGTGATTGGGTCTCATCAAGGACTTGGTCGTGTCATTAGCCCAAATATCTTCTAAGAACATGGTTATGGATGTGGTCATGGCAGACATACCCTCTAAGTTTGGCATGCTGTTGTCCAGATTGTGGGTTGCAAAGTTAAAGGGGACCTTGCAAATAGACATGTCATACGCCACCATTCCTATTTTGGCCAGGACAAATGGTTGTACAGAGAAGTGCTGCTGAAATACATGGTGAGTAGCAAGACGCAGCCAAATAACCACCCCATATAATCCATTGACACTAAGTTTGGTTCTTCTGTTTTCTACAATGACTTGAGTTTTGAAGAGGAACAACCAACAGTCACCGTGACGATCGATGAGGAAACCGCGCAGAAAGAAATAGAGTGTGCTGACCCAAAAGACTGCATGGAAGAAGAGGTATGGAACATGAGTTTCGATGGGGCTATTAGGAAGGAAGGATCAGGTGCCTACGTGTGGGTAAGCCCCCCTGAAGTGGGCACGAGGCTGCGTTCATAAAAGCTCATGTTTGAATGCACAAACAACATGACCGAGTATGAGGCACTAATTTTGGGCCTAAAGGTGTTGAAAGAATTAGGCACAAAGAGGATAACAGTGCGTAGAGACTCATAACTGGTCACAAACCATGTTAAAGGCATATACCAAACAAATCACCCCAGGCTGAGAGCATAACGAAACATGGCACTGAACCTCCTCGAGGAATTTTTAGAGTATGACATATTTACTATCCGGCGGGAGAAAAATCAAATTGCCAATGTGTTGGCCACCTCGGCCTCATTTTTTAATATCCCCATCTTCCCAAACAAAAAATACGAGATTGAAGTCAAACACAGGCCGACAATGCCTGATAATATAAAATACTGGGAGGTGTTTGAGTATGACAAGCAGGTAGAAAGATTTCTTCAGATGAGCGACAAGTTCACTAATACAAACATTGATGATGAATGTTGCTGTGACAAAGATGGGAGCGTGGATGCGTGCAATAATGATGACCCTTTCCAGAACCAGATCGTGGGAAGGGACATAATTCAACTAAAAAATAGCATCATTTTGAAGAGGTTAGTGCCGCTGGAAAAGCTGTATGAAAAACATGACGTGGCCAAAAACCCCAATATCACTGCGAGAGAAGAGGACATGGAGGACTAGAACATCGGGACTGAGGAGAACCCGAAAATGATAAAATTATTGAAAATGCTCAATCCAGAGTTCGGGAAATACTACGTCAAGCTCATGAAGGACTTCCCCGACTTTTTTGCATGGAGATATGATGATTTGAAGGTGTATGACACCAAAGTAATTCAACATTTCATCCCTCTCAAGGAAGATCAGAAGTCATTCAAACAAAACCTGCCTCAGATAAATCCCCCGCTACTGCTGCTGATTGAGAAGGAGGTAAAGAAATTGTTCGAAGCTAAGATTATCGTTTCTTTAATATTCTCGAAATGGGTAGCTAATTTAGTACCTGTAAGAAAGAAGAGTGGTGAGATAAGACTGTGTGTGGACTTTCGAAACTTGAACAAAGTGTCCCTAAAGGACCACTATCCTCTCCCTAAAATGGACTATATCCTGCAGAAGGTGGTAGGGTCCCAAAAGATGTCCTTGTTAGATGGTTTTTCGGGGTATAATTAGATCATGGTCCACCCAAACGACAGAGAAAAAACAACTTTCGCAACTCCATGAGGAACATTCATGTATGCCAATATGCCCTTCGGATCGATGAATGATGGAGATACCTTCCAAAGGGCAATGGATATCATGTTCACCAAAGAAAAGTACAAGTTCATTGTGATCTATGTGGACGACATCAAGGTATACTCTGCCTCTGACAAGCAACACCTCGAGCACCTGAAGAAATTTTTCTAGAAGTGCAGGAAGTTTGGCATATCGGTAAATCCAAAGAAATCACATTTCGGGGTGGAAGAAGAAAATTTGTTGGGACACATTATCTCCAAGGAAGTCATTAAGATAGACCCCAACATGGTTGAAGGAATCCTAAAGATTGACACTCCGTGCAGTAAAAAAGAAGTGCAATCCTTCCTGGGAAAAGTAAACTTCTTGAGGAGATTCATCCTGAACCTGGCATAAATCATAAAGAAAATAACCTGCATGCTCAGGAAGGGAAACAAGATCAAGTGGAACCCTGAAGCCAAGAAGTCTTTTGAAGATATCAAGGTGGTGCTGGCTAAAGATCCAGTCTTAGCCAGTCCAGACTTGACGAAATATTTCATCATGTTTTCATTCGCCTTAGAACACATTATTGTCTGTGTGTTGTTGCAGAAAGACGAGCATAACTTCAAAAAACCCATAGCCTATTTCAGCCAGATGCTCCACTTAGGTACGACATTATGGAAAAACAAGCATACACCATAGTGAAAGATTTGAAAGAGTTTAGGATGTACATATTGCACTCCCATGTCATTTATTATGTGCCCAACAACTCGGTAAAAGATATCCTGACTCAACCTGAACCTGAAGGGAGAAGAGGCAAGTAAATAGCGAGCATGATAGAATACAATATTGAGATCAAGCCCACAAAACTGATCAAGGTTCAAGGCCTTGCGAAGTTAATGGCGCAGTCAGACTGCAATGATGTGGGAATGAATTTCATCGTTGATCTATTGGAATATCCTCAAGAAGAAATGACTACGCAGGTATCTCAACAATTCATCTATTCACCATGGTATGCAGACGTCATCTATGTTTTGGAAAATCTCCAGACCCCTCCAGGCGTAAGTAAGACTGAGGCCAGATTTTGAAATCTTAAAGCAGTTAATTTCTGCATCCTGGACAACTCACTCTACTGGAAAGACCCTGGGGGAATATTGCCGAGTTGTTTGCTGGAAAGTGACGTGAAGCGGGCTATACAAGAATTTCACAAAGGTGATTGCGGGGGAAACCACTACTAGAAAACCACCACGCACAAAATCCTGAGGGCAGGCTACTACTGGCCTACAATATTCGCTGACGTGTATAAAGAGGTCTCCAGCTACCATGAATGTCATATTTTCAATGGGAGAAGAAAGTTGCAACCCCTGCCACTAAAGCCAATCTTAGTCAAAGCACATTTCATGTAGTGGGGTTTGGATTTCATAGGGGAAATAAATTTTCCATAGTCCGCGTAGTACACGTGGATACTCATGGCCACTAACTACTCCACGAAATGGATAGAAGCGATCCCCACAAAGAAAGCTACCGATGCAGTCATCATCCAATTTCTGGAGACAAACATTTTGTCAAGATTTGGATGTCCCGTTAAGATCATAACATACAACGCGACTTCAAGTCCAAGAGGATGGAAAAGTTTTGTCAGGATTATAATATAACCCTAGGTATTCCACTGCATACTATCCACAAGGAAACGGGTTAGCAGAATCATCAAATAAGAGCCTAACCATGATCATCAAAAGACTCCTGCAAGACAATAAGAAAGCTTGGCATAAAAATCTTATCTATGCGCTATGGGAAAATCGGGTTATCACCAAGAAGTCCATCTCAACGTCGCCTTTTCAAATCATTTATGACGTAGACGCAATATTCCCTACCTCACTAGGGCCAACCATCAGAAAGTTGTTGCAAGAGCAGGAGGCGGAGCCAAATGATGCGTAGAGGAGAATACATCAGCTAATTCACACACAACAGGTGAGGGAGTAGGTGTATAATCGATCACAGCTCGATCGGGAGAGGATGAAGAAATCCTTCAACAAGCGTTCTAAGCAGGAAGATTTTCAAATAGGGGAGTTGGTGCTGAGATCGGACACGAGGAATGAATATAAAGGGAAGCATGAAAATTTTGACCACCTTTGGACAAGTCCATTCAAAATCAACACATATTGTGGGAACAAAGATTATTTCCTAGAAGGATTAAATGGAGAATGCCTTGGTTGGGGGCCTGTAAATGGTAGGTTCCTCAAGCATTATCTGATGAAATAAAATACGTTTAAGTCATTTGTCATTGTAAATAGTCGTTTTATTTTTTGCATCGAGTCAGTAGGTCAACAGAAAATTGACGCCCGAAGTGAAGGCCCTCAGTTTATGCTGGGTCTTTAGAAGCTGCGTCAATAGGTTTAGGTTGTGTTTTTGTTTTTTGTATTATAGTGCCAAAGAGTCGAAATAAGGCCCAATGGTCAGGCACATGGTATACTGTTATTTGCTACCTCACGGGGAGGATAGCATCCCCGTTGGAGCCAGCTGTTAGTGACGCCATTTTTTATTTCCATTTAGAGTCAGTTTTTAGTCACATTGTGACCCATGCGTCCAAACATGTGAAGTCAGGTATGCAAAAATGAAAGAGTCGAAAACAGTAAGTGGTCGGTTAGACCTTGGAAATAGGAAGGGGTGTCAGAGTTGAAGCATACGTAAATAGTACGGGCATGTCATTCCCAAAGAGTCGGGTCCTGTCAAAATTTAGTCTTTACATGCCCCAGGTCGAGTCAAGCAGTTAATGGGATTCATTTCGGCAAGTGCTGTGGGTATTATCAGTTCATCATGAGGGCCGAAGGAATGCAAAATTGAAATGTTCACATCACGTATGCCCTGCAAACCTTATCGCATGTACCTTGCACATAGGGATATGTTATGGAAGATCTGTGGTTCGATTCGCAACATCTAGTTGCCATGAATTCACTGTTCTTTGGCACGTTTCTTCCTTCCATCCGATCTGTTATAATTCTTCATCTAGTGATGTATTTTTATTATTAACCTTCAATGTAAAATATTTACATAGTACACCATTTGGCCCTCCACCATTCATCTTATACACATTTATACATTGCTAATTTGGGTATAAAAACTGGGTCGTTACATTCCTCCCCCCCGACCCACATTTTATTGCAACAATTATCTTATTCATAGGAGTTGTAAACTCCATAATATAAGCATGTATTAAAAAATAACATGTATGCAATTTTAATTCAATTCTTATCTATATAGATATTTCTCTACTTCCCAAAGTTTGCATGGGAAATAATTTATCACAATATTCCTGACACACCCTTATTGGTTTCAACCGTCATGCCACATGCAATTTTCACAAAATTTTCATGTAAGGTCCTTCTTCCATGCTGCATTCACACCTCTAGACTCAGGAATCCCCTTCTTTTCTAAAAATTCATTAAGGTGATCTATATTGCTAAGGTTTTCATGTGCAAGGACAGTGATAACTTACTGCCAAGAATCCACTAACAATATTTAGTCCATAACTTGTGGAAACCACTGGGTCTCGGTGTCATCTCAATGGTCTTCTTCCCGAGTTTTCCATATTTTAGCAGTCATCATTTTCCATAACTCTGCTCCTCTGATAGATCTTTCATGTAGTCCACCCAAGTATGACTAATTTGGTATGCAATCCTTTCATTTCAACATCACAACAACTTCTTTTGAAATGATCTCAAATTTGATGAGTTAGAAACAACTTCAACATTTTTTTTGTTTACATATTATTTTCAATGAAATATAAGTTAAGCATGTACTCACACAATGCATTCAAATAATGCATTCAAGCATATAGAATACCATGCTTGTGTTCATATTCACCACTTGCACACTTTCATAACTACTCGTGCACACCTACTCAATGCATCCTTGCATTGATTCAAGAATTCCACATTCCTGTATCATACATTCCACCATGATGAGTTGGAAGGTTTATTAAATTCATTGACACATCATCCAACCACCTCCCCAATACTTGATTGACGATTTGGATACCTTCCCATTTATCTCAACATAACACCAATTATATGCCCCTTTTATGCTAAATAGTCCCTAGGGCATACTAGAAGGAATTTCCATTCTTTACTTAGAAATTCCTCGAGAACCCTTCCCCTCTATAGGTTATGTTTAGTGTTGGAAAGAGGGTTGCAGTCCAGGGTACCAATACAAGTAGGAAGATCATTGGACACTTGTGTAGAGCTATATCATTTCCATATCAAACCACATTATGGACTCACACATGTCTATCTCTGATGGAATTCAATTCCATATAGGATTATATCTCCTAATATACCTTGGTTATTACACATAACCAACACAACATGGCATGTCTTTTATTTCATATGAATGCATTAAAAAATTAAACAACATTTATATGTCCAAGGATTCCCTCCTTTACCACACAAAGTGGGATATCATTCCCATAAATAAATCCAATTAAAATAAACATATCAATCAA
>ML807486.1:101241-119472 GCA_009831015.1 Picea engelmannii | reverse complement strand
CATATCATCAACACATAAAGACATTCATTACACACAGAATATCATGCAGGAAAAACTACTTCTGTATTAATGTAAAATGCCTCTTTTACAATGTGTTCGAGCTCAGACTTTGACAGAGTCTCCGCTCCTTCTCTCCTCTCTACTTGATAATAATAATCAAAACAAGATACATAAGATCTTTACATGAGGGGCTCTTCGAGCTCTTCCCTCCATCTCACCTACTCTATTCAATTACATTGAATTCATAATTAAATGGTTGTCTAGTTCGAATTGTATCTAGATCCCAGCCTTACAACCATTAAAGGCTACCTAGAACTAAAGACTGTGCATACACATGGCCTTTTGGCTCTAACAACCTTACAAGCATTTAATTACATTATTTTCAAATTCAAAATTTGAAATGAGAGGGTTGTGCCTCTCCTCTTCATTGAATGCATGTGTCGATGATGAGCGGGCTGATTGGTGCATGGCTGGCTTGGGAGAGATGCTCCTGCATCAGATTACATCCATGATCAATAAGATAAACCAAATGGAGGATAGAGAGGAGTGTAATCAGGTCTAAGAGAAATAACATAATGCCAACTCACACACACATCCATACATTGCATCGTACTGTTGTTTAAATTTAATGTGCTTTTAATACCCTACATTTTTCATTTTGGTTCAAATTTCACCCTTGGGACTCGATCAAACTTGAAATTCATCAAGACTAGAACCAGAGACTTCATGGTGGACTCTTTCTTGAAACAATTCATTCATTAAAGACCTCATGATGAATTCCACCTTGAAATAGTTCATTCGTTAAAAATTAAGGAAATGGAGGTGGATTTTGATCCACTTATGTGTGCACAGTTCATGAGATTATGTAATATAATATCTCAGGGTGCTACCACATATTCGACCAATACCTCAAGGTGACCCCATGGATCTAGGAAAATAACTCATCGAAATTTAACCTTGCCCATTGGTGAAAAATTCCTTGCTCCTCACCAATGGATCAAACCCATTTAGGTTTTAAAATTTGAAGTATGTGGGTGTGGGCCTTGATCCACGTATGTGTGCATAGGTCACACGATCATTTAATATACTTTCTCTAGGTAAAATTACACATTCAATAACTTCCTCAAGGTGACCCCATGGCTCTAAGAAAATATCTCACAGGAATTGAACTTGGCTCACTGGTGAAAAATTCCTTGCTCCTCACTAAAGTATCCAATCTGTTTAGGAACTAATCTCTCCCTCTTTCTCTCTATCTCTCTAGAAATTTTGAGGTAAAAATGGCCCTCAAAACTAAAAATGTACTATCAAAATCAACTTTAAAATAACCAATAGGATTCAAGATGATGATGTCAAGCATAAGGGTGAATATTTTTGGAGGGAAAGTAATACAACTATTTTTTAGTCATATTTTCAACTTATATTCTTATACGTTTACTCAAGTTTCAAGTGTAGACACTCGTTGGATTTGGAATTAAATTCCATATAAAACAAGTACCCACTCTACATACTTTTGATAGACCCATAGTGATATAAACTAGAAATACATGAAACACGTGTTTTTTCATGTATTTCTAATTTATCTCATTGTGGGTCTATCAAAAGTATGCAGAGCGGGTACTCATTGGATACGTAATTTAATTCCACATCCAACGAGTTCCTACACTTGAAATTCGAGTAAAACTATAAGGAGATAAGAATATAATGTGGTAGAGGATTTGAAAAGGATGAAGGAAAATGTTTGTGTCATGGATTTATGCAGAATTCCCCAACAAAAGGACCTTTTATTGCAAGATTTAAAATCAGGGGATAAACCCATGTTAAACTCCAATCCAAACAATGGAAAAATCATCCCTGGGGAAACGAAAAAGTCAAATATAAATTCAACATCCAGTAACAAGAAATATAGGCTATTTGTCCCTCCATTTTTATTGACTTTCGAAATTTATAACAGAAATTTGCACAACTGTTTGGTTGATTCCAGTGCATCCTCAAACACCATGCTCTATTTTTTGTGTAAAAAGATGAACAAAACCCCTACCAAAAGTGATACACACATTATACAATTAGATGGAACTGAAGTCAAAGTGATCGGTGAACTAAATGACATTATGATCTACACCACTTCTAACCCAAATTTTCACCAAGTTATTGATATCATTGTGTAGATATTCCATAATCTTATGGAAGGTTGTTAAGTCGGGACTGGTCTGAAAAAGTTACATAGTTATTTCAGTACCAATTGGTCCCACTTATGGATACCATTAAAGGGGCATTCCAACATGATCAAAATTGATAGGTAAAAGTATCTGAAACATATCATCATTGATTTAGAAGCCCCAAATGAACCCCCTTCAACATAATTTCCTGTATTAGGAAATTATTCTTGTGACTCGGACTTTGGGAAATTCTCACCTTACATGTCTGAAGTATTGTTCTCACAAAATTCAGAGCTACTGCTGCAAGAAAAGTAAGAAATAATTAAATAATGCAACAAGTTTGATCATGGCTTCCAATTTCATATCTTAGAAAAAAAAATCGAATCACCAAGCATAGACCCTAACAAGAGAGTGTCGAACTTCACTTCTGAGATTTGGACTTTGTTCTTTCATGAATCCAAATCTTAGGAAGGAGCTAGTGCATAATGCATTTTCATTGATCTAGTAGGAAAAAATAGTTTCTTATCATGTAGACTGGAGTTTGAATGCACTAATAACACGATTGAATACAAGGCCTTGGTACAAGGACTTAAGAAATACACTGACCTAAACATTAAGGAATTATTTTTCTTCGAAGATTCAAAAATCATTGCAAGACAGGTAAAGAACACCATACATTGCAATCCACCTCATCTAAGAAACTACCAATGGGAAGTACACAGATTTATAGAAAAATTTCAAGAATTTAACATCACAACTATCCCTTGATCTAAGAATGTACTTGTTGACTCTCTAACTACAACATCCTTGAGACTATCTCCCCTCGAAGACTATGAGGCCTCTACATTTTCTATAGAGTGGTTATACAAGCCTTCTGTCCTAAATAACATTACAAATTGGAGGGTATTTGGAGGAGATGAGAAAAGTATATCTTTCTTAACTAACGAAGAAAATTTCAAGGACTTGGCTATTGATGATGAAGTATTATGGAAAATTCTTGTTGAACAAGAATATGGGGAACACAATACATATAAGTACAACAATATGACCCAACCTAAACTCCATACAATGCCGATAGGAGTAGTCAATATTGAAAACCTATTTGATTTGTGAGAAAAGTTTAAAGTCCCCAAAAATATCAAATCTAGTAGTTCATGTCCTTCCTACAAAGTCATAAATTTAGGGACTACTGATAATATTAAAAATATTAACCTTGGAAACTACCTATCTCCCGAGGAGAAGAAGGCTTACCTAAATTTATTTAAGGAACATCATGATGTTTTTGCATGGTACTACCAAGACTTGAAAACATATGACACTAGGATCATTTAGCACACCATTCCGCTAAGACTAGAGGTTAAACCATTTCAACAGAAACTGAGAAAATTCCATCCATCCCTCGAGCCTATGATGTAGAAAGAGCCAAAAAAAATTATATGCAAATATCATATTTCAGGTGAGACACTCTACATGGGTAGTCAATATGGTACCTGTGAAAATGAAGTAAGGAGAAGTTCATTTATGTGTTGAGTTTAGAAATTTAAATAGGGCCTCAAAAAATGATAATTACCTTGTTCCCCAATGGAACAACTTCTACAAACTATTTCCGGAGATGAGATGTTCTCACTTCTAGGTGGGTTCTCAGGATATAACTAAGTTTTAGTTTCAGAAGAAGATAGTTTGAAGAGAACTTTCCAGACTAAATGGGGAACATTCACCTATAAATGCATGCCAATAAGATTAATTAATACATGAGCTACTTTCCAAATGACTATAGATGTAGTGTTCATAGGATTAATAAACAAATGTGTGGTGGTCTACCTAGATGATGTCACAGTCTATTACAATAATATGTGAGACCACATTTCCCATTTAACTCAGATTTTTGAAAGATGTAGGAAGTATGGAATATCTTTGAACCCAAAGAAGACCATCTTTGGTGTAGATGAGAGAAAACTCCTGGGTCACATTATTTCTAAGGATGGCGTCAATATCGACCCTAAGTGATTCAAGGATATTTCTCAACTCCCACCTCGTCACAACAAAATGTCTATGCAATCTTTCTTTAGGAAGATTAAATTTGTGATGAAATTTAATCTTGACTTTGCATAAAAAATCAAGCCATTGAAAAAAATGATATGTAAATATGCAGAGTGCAAATGGAATAAACAAGAAAAGGATGCCTTTGACAAAATCAAGGCCGCCATTTCCCAAGCTCATATATTGCATAGCCATAATTTTAACTAGGATTTATTTCTCTATACCTTAACTTCTGAGCAGTCTTTAGCCATGGTTCTTACTCAAAAGGATGATGAAAACAATGAGGCCCCTATCTCATTCATGAGCACCAACTTGTAGGGACCCAAACTTAATTACTTGGCTATTGATAAATAAGCATATGTTGTCTATAAGGCATTATAACATATTAGGTTTTATATCCTGAAGAACCATAAAAAGGGTCATAATACCTCACCCTAGAGTAAGGTCACTATTCACACAACGGGAAATGGGAGAAGGAAGAGGAAATTGGATGGATTTCATCCAAGAATTTGATCTGGACATCAAGCCAATGAATATAGTCAGGGGGTAAGGCTTATATAAAATGGCTATGTAATGTTAATACCTAATAGAAATGAAAAATTCAGGTTGGGACAATGAAATTTATTTATGGTGTAGCAAAGTATTGTACATCCCACCCAGGAAAGACTCTTGGTATGCATATTTATCTTTCTTCCTCCATCATGGTACTTGTCCTAATAATTTGAAGTCTATGGGGAAGAGAGATCTTAGGTTAAAATCTGCCCAATATCATCTCATAAATTCTATGTTGTTCCACATGAATTATGATGACATGCTACTTAGATGCTTGGAGAAGGAAGACGTTGGAAATGTATTAAGATAACTTCACGATGGTCTTGCAGGTGGACACTTTGTAGGAGAGACTACTACCCATAAAATATTGAGGGAAGGATACTACTGGCCAACTCTTTTTAAGGACACAAATGCACACATAATAAATTGCAAAGTTTGTCAATTAAGTGATGGAAAAGAGAAGAAGGAATCTATTCCATTACATCCAATAACCATTTATAGACCTTTTGAGAAATCAGGATTAGATGTCATAGGAGAGATAAACAAAAACTCATCCAAACAACACAAATACATATTAACTACAACTGATTATTTTACAATATGGCTGGAGGCCTTTCCCCTCACCCACATTAATGAGAAATTAGTGATACAATTTTTTGAACAACACATAATAACAAGGTTTGGGGTACCTTCTATTCTTGTTTTTGATAATGCTGCATACTTTTCTTCTACTCTTGTGACTGAATTTTCTCTGGATAAAGGGATCATTTTGAGATACTGTGCTAACTATTACCCATAGGGAAATGGTATAGCAGAGTCAACTAACAAAAATACTTAAAAGGAATGTAGTAGAAAACCATAGTAATTGGCACAACACACTTCACATTGCCTTGTGGGTTGATAGGGTAACTCCTAAAGAAGCCTCATGGAACTCTCCTTATTTCCTAGTTTACAGACAATAAGCTATCCTACTAACTAATTTATATATCCCATCCTTGCATCTTTCTCAGGCCTCAAGAGGCTAACCATTGTCAAGCATGTAGCAAATAATATACACACTTTTGATGGTTGAGGAAGAAAGGGAAAGGGTTAGGAAAAAGTTTGCATTTCACCAACAGTTGGTCAAAAGGTGGTTTGATAAGCATAAAGCTATATACAAAAACTTTGAGATAGGATACCTAGTTCTGAAATGGGACAAATTTAACAAGCCAAAGGGAAAACACTCTAAATTCCAAAACTTATGGCTTGGTCCTTTCCAAGTGGCTGAGAAAATTGGGATAGGAATATACCATTTGTAGAATCTTAGGGGTCAGCTTGAAGCTCTCACTATTAATGTCCAGGCCCTGAAATGATTATTCTTTTAACAACATGACAAAAGGGGTTTTTGTACCATAGTTTTCTTGTTTTGATTTTATTTTTTATCGTTTTTTCTTTAGATAGAGTTTTTTTTTTCCAGTCTCTTATTTAAGTCGTGTGAGTTACTTTTCTCTATGTTCATATTTTGGTTCCGGTTTTGATTTGTTTCTACTTTTGTTTAATTATGAGAATTTGTGGGATGATATTGATAGATAGCCTCTAGATGAAACCTGGAAAGACAATTTCTCTTACCCTAATCTTTCACCACTCAAGACAAAGTAAGGAGTTCTCACTCAATTAAATATTCCAAGCCATAAATGATTCACATCTCTGTATGCATATCACCTGGAGAATAAACATGTTTCCTACCTTGTGATATGGAAATGCTCAGGGAAAGATGGATTGAAGAAGAGTATATCCTATACCCATAGATAGAGTAGAGAAGGATCCCACTTATTTTAGTGAAGACAATAGAGGAAAACATGAAGTTGACTCTAGCTTCCCTCTAAGAAACATATATCCTCCTCCCTAGCTCATTCTTGGCACTTGTGCAATAAATGTCATATGAAAATAAAAGGATGAAAGGAAATTTCAAAATAATCCAGAATGTAAAATCAGGGAGGGTATGCCGATATCACCGCCAGGGCTATGGACGCTCGTTGATAATGGAGAAAGGTATGTGATATTGGGGTGACTCCTTCGGGGCTATGGATGCTCATTGGAAGTAGAGAAACACTATGAGGGGGTTTCTAACTTTAAATAATTGAATATACAATGTCCTCCTATCAATCTTTCTTTCCAACTCAACTCTCGCGTAATGGGACATAGAATATTGGTTTAATGGAAAAGAGGAATGCAATCACATGAACTCCCATAGGTAGGCAATGATGAATATTCCCCAGATCATATATATATATATAGACTTATGAATCATATATGGGTTATTATCTTAAATTGAAGGCTAACTCCCAAATTGTGCCACTCATATGAGAAAGGTACAAATATTTTGGCTTCACCCAGTGAATTGCTATTTGTTGAGCACTCAACACACCCTCAAAATTCAAAAATTTTGGGGTACCACTTTACTTCACTTCCATCCTTAGAATTTGATTTTGCATGGTCATAACTTGTTTTAAGACTTCCTCTTGGTTTCTAATCATTTTTTGGTTAAGTCTCAAGCTTAAGGTAAATCATCACTAGAAGGGAGAAGGTCTAGATAGTTTTGATCATGAGAAAAAGAGATTCAAGAATTAGTGATTTTTAAAATCATTCAAAAATCCTTTACATTTCTTGACTTCCTTGATGCCTGACAAACACTTTTGCAAAGTGACCATGCACTAATTAGGCATCGGTCGTTTCTTTACACGAATTGCGCAACATACAGACAAATTCATCGATCACTGATGTTCATTGGTCATCAATGCCCAAAATGAAATGTTGTGAAACAACCAAAGGAAATATAGGCCCCTGAAAATGATGAGCGAACTTATCACATCAATCGTGAGCATTCGATTTTAATAAGAAACTAATCTCAACCATTGATTCACTAGACTAAGATTCACCCTATTCCTGCTCGATGAGAGGCCACATCAACATTGTTGAGTCACCCACCATGTCACTTGACACATCATCCACCACATGGACATTTGTACTACTAGATCATCTACCTCATCATCAAGCTATCCATGCCTATCCATGTCAGTTGCGCCGCATCAGCATAATCCATGTCACCCTCCACATCATCACATACAATTTGCGATTTTATTAGGGTGAAGGAAACCATTGTGGAAATTTCTAAAGGGTGTAAATGAAGAGAGAAACTTACCGACACCGATGGGACCCATCAATGATTGATGAGTCATATGATAATTTTAAAGGACTAAAAGGAAGGCCATTGACCGACGCTGATGATTCATCATTCATTGGCGAGGAAAATGCCATGGTTGCAAGAGATTAAAAGGTACCTCCTTATTGCTGATGGTTGATGGCTCATTGGCATTGGCGGACTAGAGCCTCATGATCATCAATTTCAATGCACAAATAAATGCGTCGATTACCGATTTTTTCCATGAATGAGTTTCAATATGGGTCATCCATTTCACATGCACAATTAATCTGAACCGTAGGAAAATCCTTAGTAAAAAAATAGGCGATTGCCCAAGTTTAAAGCCAAAATGGTTTCCACACCATGTTAATCCCCTATAGTTTCTACCTATCCAAACACACCACATCAGCTCAAGAGCTCCTAATAGATACGCTGCATAATGTACATGCCACATAAACATATCAAACAATGTGATATGATTCAACAACAAAAAGTAAAGGGATCTCAACACAAACTAGCATTGATATTGATGATTAACTGTAACATATAAAATTTGAATTATAGAAGAACGTGCACCCCCAAACCCTTATCTTAATACTCATTGCGCACCAACTCGTTAGAGTTCAAAATCATCGATAAATTGAAACAATGGTCCCCTCGTTCCATTGATTAACGTAGCACATTAATTTCATAGCATGGTGTAGATGACACATTTAAAATCCAAAAATCCATAGAGATCTTGTTGTACTCGCTAATGGTAAACGTTGGATGGGATTGATGAGGATAAGGTATATGAGATTGATTTGGTTTTTTATTGACATATCTTTCCATTAATTATTTGAAAGTTTCCGCATAGCAAGAACTCTCGAAGAACCAAGAATTGCACCCATCCAAGTGAATTACCGTCAATTTTAAGTATCATTGTTGAAATTAGTAAGAACTAAATTCAAAAACCTCTATTTTATTACTTAGGTATTGATTTAATTCATGGGTTATTATATTACTCATAGTCATTTATAGGCTGTGAATTTAATTACACCATTTTTATGTAGGAAAAATGCCTCCCCGTTGATCAACGACCCGTCAATCTCCAAAAAAAACAAAGAGAAAGAATGTGCAGGTTGGCAAATCTTTTATCCCCTATGGAATAAAAGAACAAATCTTTTATCCCCTATGGAATTCACATAGGATATTAATTTGTAAAAGACACCACTCATGTAAGGAAAGAAGGCCCGAGCCATCTAGATTACAATTTCTAACAGGAAGATATATGAAACATGATCCTAATAAATTAGTGTCTAAACATGCTGGTCAAGTGGTGTCTCATTGGTTATATGCGCATGATAGTTTTGATGATGAAATATTCACTTAGAATGCACAAGATTAGGAGGAAGTCCATCAGAGGAGAGACAACCCATAATTAACCTTTTTTAAGCCTATGTCTGTGAATGATCAAGTTGAATTGATAGAAAAAACAAAGGAAGTAGTTGTATGGGTACAAAGCAAAAGCATGGAACAAGTATCAAGAAGGGATGAAATAGAAAGGCTTATAGCATAAGCTGAGAGAGCATTTTGTGAACATGAGTATAATCCAACAATTTCAGTATTAGAGCCTTTGAGAGTAACCTTAGTAGAGGTACATATGGGGGAGGCAGAGCAAGCACCTCTAAGGGAAACCTCACCTGAAGGAGGCAACAATTAGCCAGAGTTAGGCATGGAGTAGGTATAGGTAGGGAAACCAGATCCTAAAGTGACAACTGAAACCTTAATAGAGACACTAGGCACAAGAGTTTTGGCACCTGTAATTGTAGACATAATAACTATTTATGATGGTGAAAATGATGATATATACACCTGAGAAGTCCCAATTATGAACAAGTCTAATGCATAGATACAAGACACCCAACCACTCTAAGAACCACAACCAATAGAGGCGACATGGGTTCTAGGTACAATTGAAAACATTACAACTCAATCAGAGTTTGGATCACAACCTTTAAAGGAAGAAGAGGCTCAAGATGAGAAGAATGAAAATGAAAGTGAGGAGTTCAGTCCAGAGGAAAAGACTCCAGAGAGAGAAAAGAATGAAGAAGATGTAGATACTAGAGAACAACTTGGGGAAGACACAGTTGGAAATAAGGAATATAAAGAACAAGATACTGGCCCAGTCAATGAAGGAACTGTGATAGATCATCCAACCTCTTCCTCACCTAATGAAGAGACACCATAATTAGTGACAAAAACATAAAAATGTATTAAAAAACACCACTAACATTGAGAAAATGAAAGAGATGTCTACAGATACATGAATAGAACCAACCGATAGTGGAGAGAATCCTCTTATAAGGCCAAACCAAGAGAAAACAATGGAACAAAAAATAGGGGAAGTCAATGGTCAAATACCAATAATAGACAAAGGCAAAGAGCATGTCATGGAATATTTACACACCCGAGGAATCCTAGGAAACATATTATCATGGGGTGACCAAAAAATTCTTGAACCAGTTGATGAGGTAGCAGACATCCAAGCCATATCATATGATAAAAAGATACAAATGGTGGTGAAAAGGACAAGTAGAAAAAGAAAGATGACATTGTACAATGTTGTAGCTGTGACTATGGAGGAAAATTTGTTTGATACCGAGAAGGAAAAAGTCAACACATTACTGGGATAAGGGATGGCCATAACTCATGCTACCATTGATAGAGAGAAATAATTTGAAAGGGAAGAAAATTATATGATAAAGGAGCTTGAGAAACTTAGACACTAGGTCAAATACTACCGTAATTTCACCCAAGCAGTCATTATTCTAAGGTATGAATTTATGGGAGAATACAACAATTTCAAGTTAGAAAGGGATATTTTCATGGCCTAGGTCTTGAACTACCAAGAGGATACTCTACTAGGATTGATAACACACAAAGACATGATGAGATGGTCCAAAAACGCACACAAGACATTGACTTAAATTGAGTATATCAGGGAGATCCAAAAGGGACGAGGTGAGGAAGAGAACGACATCATAGTACTCACAGATGAAATCGTAGTGAGAATACAAAGAGTTGCTAAGTATTGGGCCCAAGTAGTTGTGGAACCTCAAAAAAATATGAAAGAAAGGTGGGAGGAGTGTCTTAGGAAATGAATGAAGATAAATGAGAGGATGAGAGAAACTCAGCTCCCTGAATTCGACATTCCTAAGAAATTCATAGATCTTAATGACATAGTCAAGCATCACACCGAGATGGACCATAAGTTTTAGGATTATATTTCCCAAATAACTGTAAATGTGAATGAACCTGTACAGATAAAATCTAGCTAGCGAAGGACATACACAGTTTGCAAAAGAAATGAGAAAAGATGGAAACAAGAGAGAGAACAAAGAATTGTATTAAATGAATGACTGAATTATAAATTACACATGATATACTCTGTATAACTCAACTAATTCACACTATAAGAGAAGCCAGTGCACCATAGTAGTGGTCTAGAGTGATCTGGACATACACCAACAGTTACGGGAGTTAACTGCCACCTAGTCTGAGTTAACTAGCCTCTCAGTATTTAGTTAACTGACTGAAATAGGGTGAAGTGAGGGTAATGCACTAGTCTAGTGATAATCCAAAGGAAAATGTGCATTAGCAGTGATGATCCCAATGCTCCATGGTGATGGAACCAATGTGGCATTAAGACTCCACTCAACTGATCCAACTGAAGTATGAACTTAAGAGAATATTCTCCTAGAATGTAGGAAAATGAATATTCTCCCTAAACTATAGGAGAATGAATAATGACTAATAAACATAGGGAAAACCTTAGGAAAAATAAATCCTAAGTGTGTGAAGTATCTTCAACACCCCCCTTGAAAATCACTATGGTGAAAATAAAAGGTGGGTCCCGACAACGAGGCCATGTTAGGTACCCAAATACAGAAGACACACTGAATTAAACGAGGAAAGAGGGAAAACCTCATGGGAAACCCCCCCCTCAAGGTACAATGTATAAAAAAAAAAAGCTGATAGTTGCTAGGAAACTATGTCCTTCACTCTAAGATGACTGCGTAGAGAATGAAACTTCTTCTTAGTGAAGGTCTTGGTGAAGATGTCTGCAGTCTGTTCTACTAAAGGACATAATTGTAGGTCGATGATCCCTTCGTGTATTAAGTCCTAGATGTAGTGCATGTGGATCTATATGTGCTTCATCCGTCGCCTCTGAACTGGATCTCTGTAGAACTTTAGAGTGCTCTGGTTGTCACACCAGATGACAATCGACCGATTAAACTAAAAGCCCAACTCAGTAAGAAAATTTTGTAGCCACATAGACTAAATGGTTATGTTAACTACCCCTCAATACGTTGCCTCAATTGAAGATAGAGAAATAGAAACATACTTCTTGCACGGCCAACAGATGGGTCCATGACCCAAATTGAGTTAGTAACAAGATTTGGACTTGCAATCAATGTTGTCGCTAGCCCAGTCAAAATTAATGAACTCGATGAGGTCCAATGGAGAGTTTTTTGCATAGTGAATCGCAAAGGTGATGGTGCCTTGTATGCATCGAAGGATACACTTTGCAATCTTCCAATGTAGCTCATGCGACTCTTGCATGAACCGAGAGACTGCTCCAACTGCATAGGAGAGGTTTGGTCTCGAGTGTGTGAAATACAACAAGCTCTCCACTAGCTATCGCTACAGTTTTTTTTCCACCAGTGGAGTGTCCTTGCCATCCTCAAGTATGACTCCTGATAGGAAAGGAGTTTGGGAAGAATTGCATTCTTTCATGTGGAATCTCTCGAGGAGATCTCGTGCATACTTTTCCTATGAAAGTTTGATTCATGATGCATCATGATTGATATCGAGACCAAGGAAGGAATGTAGGGAACCCATTTCCATCATCAAGAACTTGTCATGCAAAATCCTCTTCACTGCAACAATTGTTGAATTCGAGAAACTGGTGATCAATAGATCATCAACGTACAAAACTAAGAGTAGAAGTGAATCAAACGTCCCAAGCATGTCAACATTTGGTTCTGAATTACAACATACAAAGTTATGTGAAAATAGGTAGGAGTCCATCTTAGCATACAATGCCCTTGAGGCCTTCTTGAGGCCATAAAGTGACTTCTTTAGTTGACAGACCAAAGATGAATCCTGCATGAATCCCTGGGGCTGCTCCATATAGATCTCCTCAGAGAGATATCTGTGAAGAAACGCATTCTTCACATCCATCTGATGGACTTCCCATCCCTTGGCTACCACAATGGTAAGCACCAAATGTATGGAATCCATCTTCACTACTGGAGTGAAGGTATCGTCATAGTCAATGTCATGTACCTGCTGAAAGACTTTGGAAACTAGCCTGGATTTGTATATGCTAACTTGTCCATCTACTACTCTCTTGTTCCTATAGACCCATCTGCACCTGACAATTTTCTTTCCTGAAGGAAGGGGAACTGGATCCCAAGTCTATTTCTTGAGGAGGGAGTTGTACTCCTCCTGCATGGATGATTCCAAATAGGGATTCCCAAAAAACTCTCCATAGGATTGTGGATATGAAGACTAAACCAAGAAAATATTCTTGGGTGGCATCAATTCAGTGGCAGTGAGTGCAAGAGGAGGCTCCTCTAAATTGGATCGAGTCCTTCTGGTATCATATGTATCCCCAACAAGATCTCCTACATCCTAAAGAGTAGTCTTGGCCCACTTGGGCCTCAGATCTGGATTTGCATCTACATCTGTGTGCACTGACTTTTCATATGACTATATTGAATCAATATCTGTATCATTTGAATCCTATGAACCATAACTCTCATATGAAGAAGATTCATCATGTGCATTCTCATCATCTCTGACAGGTGGAAGAACAAAAGTGTTTGCATGCGGCTGTTGAGTTACATGCGAGATACTTTCCTCGAATTGGACACTACACTCAATGATGAGATGATTCATGGAGGGATCAATGAGTCTATATCCCTTCACACCATCAAAGTATCTAACGAAAATACACTCTGTACTATGTGGATCAAGTGCCTTCCTCTTCTCAGAGGGAATTCTGGCCCATGCACGAGAACCAAATACATGGAAGTGGGTCACTTTCGGTTTGAGGCCACTCCAAACCTCGAAGGGGGTATTATCATTGACAAATATATGGGGAGATATGTTTTGGATGTAGGTTGCACAAATAAGTGCTTCAACCCATAATCTATGTGGAAGTGACTTTTGATGCAACATGCAATATTCCATCTCTTCCAGGGATCTATTTTTCTGCTCAACAACTCCGTTTTGCTGCAGAGTATAAGGAATCGTGTGCTGCAACTGAATCCTGACCTCAAGAAAAATAATATGTATCTCATGGTTGACATAATCCCCCCCATTATCTATTCATAGTACTTTTACCTTCTCTCCTCACTATGTATCAACAAGGGATTTGAAATCTTTGAGGTGTTGAAATACCTCAGATTTTTTCTTGAGAAATAAATTCCAAGTATGGCATGAGAAATCATAAAAAAAATGAGCACGTACCTTGATTTATTGATTGATGGATGCATAAAAGGGCCCATGATATCACTGTGGATCATATCCAAACGAGAGGATGCCTTCTGAGTCTTTCCTTTGTCAAATTTCTCTTGAGGGTGTTTTCCAAGAACACATCCCTCACAAATTCCTTTGGAGAAGTGGATGCCAGGTATACCTTCAACCATTCCCTTCTTGCTAAGTTGTTTCATATATCTGAAATTTAAATGCCTGAACCTTTCGTTCCATATCCTACTTCTTTCATCAACATGCATAAGAAGTAATGCAAAATCTGGTTCGATAAATTCAGAAAATGTGTAGAGTCTAGATTGGTAATTTACCTCACCAATAGAAACTTTGGAATTGGTTTGCATGTCATAGATATCCACTACAACAAGTGTGAATATTACTTTCTTTCTGGTGCCAAGTTTTTCATCTGATACACGAAGAGAATATTGATGGAGAGTTTGGGAACATGTAGCACATTCTCAAAGCTCACGTTTGTGAGTTCAACTCTTCCTTTGCCAGTGACTTCGACTGGAGAGTCATCCCCCATCAGAATAAGAGGACCTTTGCATGCATCCAATGAATATTAGAATTCCTTTGTGGATTCCATGTGGTGTGATGCACTTGAATCTAATATCCATGCATTGGGAGAGAAGTTAATGGTAATCAAAGCATGTCTAGAATTACCTTTCTTGGGGTTTTAATCTTCTGGCTTCTTCTTCTTGGTACCCTCGGGGATGAAATATCCAAGGTTGTTTTGCTGAAGTATTTGTGCCATTTGATATATTTTCTTCTGCATGCATGAAAATTCTGGATGGAATCCTCATTGGCAGTAAGTGCATTTCTCCACTTTTCCTCCCTTTCCACCTTTGGATACAGAGGAATCATTGAATGGTTTTGAGTACCCTTCCTTATTTTTTCACGTCCCTTCCCTTTGTCTTTGTGTTTAGATTTCTAATTTTGGTGATTGCTACCATATTTCACAACAAGTGCATGCGCCTTTGAGCCTTTGATTTTTCCCATATTGATGAGCTTGGTTTTCTCTTGCTTCGGAGGCTTGATAAAGGACCCAAGAGAAGGCATTTTCTAGGTAGCTCCAGAGGTGAGCCTAAATGAATGAAATGTGGATACAAACACTGATTATTCTGGAGCAAGTTTTGAAAGAGTGGTAATAACCATTTGTTTCTCCTCCTTAGATTTATCAACCCCACAAGCCTTGAGTTGTGATATCAAATCCTTATATTTGGTAAAAACATCTTGGATATTGTCTAAGGTTTTTGGATACAAAGTGAGAAATTCCACCTCGAGTATATGTCCCCTCATCTCATCCCGTTTTCCAAAAAATCCTTCCATGGTGGTCCAGACTTCATTGGGGGTTTTATAGGAGGATATGTGAAAGAGGAACTCATGAGAAATGAGACTGCAAATGGTTCCACATGCTTCATGCATCCGATTTAGATACTTGTATTTTTTTTATGGTTGATGTGGGTTTGGTATCTGTGTCCATGGTTAACCTATATAATCCTATGCTTCAAAGATGCATTACGATCCTATCCTTCCATGCAAATAAATTGTACGATGTAAGAATTAATTCTTTTGGAAATTCCATTTTCTCGTTGTCTTCAATCTTCCGTACCTACAAAAAGAGTCTAGTGTGTCTTTTTCCTAAAAATACGTCATCTCTTATACCATGTAAATGTGAATGAACCTACACATATAAGATCTATCTAGAAAAGGACATACACAGTTTTCAAAAGAAATGAGAAAAGACAGAAACGAGAGATAGAAAACAAAGTATTGTATTAACTGAATGAATGACTGATAAATTACACATGATATAATCTATATAACTCAACTAATGCACACTATAAGATAAGCCAATGCACCATAGTGGTGGTCTAGAGTTATCTAGACACACACCGACAGTTACGGGAGTTAACTGCCACCTAGTCTGAGTTAACTAGCCTCTTAGTCTTCAGTTAATTGACTGAAACAGGGTGAAGTGAGGGTAATGCGCTAGTCTGGTGATAATCCCAAGGAAAATGCGCATTAGTAGTGATGATCCCAATGTTGTATGGTGATGGAACTAATGTGCCATTAAGACTCCACTCAACTGATCCAACTGAAGTGTGAACTGAAGAGAATATTCTCCTAGAATGTAGGAAAGGAATATTCTCCCTAAACTATAGGAGACTGAATAATGACTAATAAACATAGGGAAAACCTTAGGAAAGAAATCCTAGGTATGTGTGAATTATATCCAACAATAACAACCTTGGAGAAAGGGCAGGTAAAGAATTTTTTGGAAAGGCCGACAAGAGCATCAATGGTCCTACAATATTTGGGTGCCAGGTTGGAAAAAATTAGGCATTGGGTGATGGAGATAAAGGCCATGATCAACATGCCTATGGAACAACACATATTTCCTTATGTCCACACTTGTGAAGATATTTTCGTCTAGTGGTCGGAATATGACGAGGAAAACCTCTTGGCAAATGTTTAACAGGTAGCGTATGCTTGTCATTGATGGAAAGTACAACAGTGAAGATGGAATGAGTATAGGAAGAATGTAACAGACGGGCATCAAAAGCAGTTTGGGAAGACACTACAGGAAGAATGTAACAGACGGGCATCAGAAGCAGTTTGGGAAGAGTGTGCATCAATGGAAAAATAGGAACAACGTAAGCTTAGGAGGAATTAACGCAGAGTCGAATGCAGTGCATAGGTGTGCACCAGGGATGAGGTTAACTCATGGCCAAAGCTCAAGGGAGATAGATTACTTAGGATCATAGGCCTTTGACACTTAGAAATTATTCCAAGTAAGGAGTATGCATAAACTTGGAGGAGAAGCGTCAGTGAATGTTGGATCCCATCCCGAATTCCCGATGACCATCAGATCTCAATGTAGACAAGAGGAGAACGCATATATGGAGGATAGATCTCGGGTGTTAGATCCGAGCGCAAGGTCCGACCACCATTGGATCGAGGAGAACCTACATGTTCTTTAAAGTGCAAGGAGTAGAGGGCTCACAAAATCTTGAAAGAAGGAGGATCGTCCATCTATAGGCAGGAAACGTGGGGATAGATCATCAGTTCGCTGACTGGAGATTCAAAGGAACGATGTTCCCTAACCTCTCGAAATCGAGATATCTGAAATCGGGATTTAATCTCAGTCGTCAGATTAAGGTTGAATCGGGACTGTTGATTCCAGTCCATGTCAGAGTTTCGGGGATCGAGAGTTGGAGATGTCAAAGAATATTAACATCAAGAATCCCGATATCGCGATATGCGAAATCGTGACATAATTGCAACCGTCAGATCAAGATGTGATCTAGACCGTTGATACGACTCCATTACGGAGTTTCCTGGATCGAGACTTTGAAGTGACAAAAACACAGAACGACAAGAGTGTCGAAATCGTGATGTGTGAAATCCCGATTGAATCTGAACCGTCAGATCAAGATGTGATCTGGACCGTCGACCCGACTCACGTCAGCATACCACGTCATCTAGGAACACGTGGCACAACCAGGTAATGACAGGTGTTAGACTGATTCAACATTTCAGGCACATGTAAGTCACGAATCAGAGTGACACGTGGCAGTATTCAACACGTGTCAATCCACATGTGATGTCAGCATATTTACACCACTCGGGAGATGGAAAGATGTTGGAGGACGAGGAGGGGCTAAAGGGAACGGGCCTTGTCGCATGGTCAGGGGGAGAACGATACAAAAGGTGGGACGACAGGATTGGGGCCCTTCGTCAATACTTCACCATTCCGGA
>ML807486.1:80367-91578 GCA_009831015.1 Picea engelmannii | reverse complement strand
GAATGTAGATAATACTTATCATATAAAGAAAAAGAGGTTTTTACCCTATATGGGTTTCCTCGGGAATTATCTGTCTCTGTCTTTCTCATATATGTGACTGATGCTGAATGTGCCCCTGTTTAATTCTCTGCATTATTGTGATCATCATTGAGTGCCTTGTAAAGATTTAAAAAGAATCATGATTGTTTAAGCATGCTAACAATTGATTCACCCCCCCTCTCAGTTGTCCAACAAAACCAACTGCAATGACTATAGGATGACTAGGAGAACACACGTGGACTAGTCCACTTTGATATTTTTTGTCTTTGAATTTAAGTGAAATTTAAGCTATTTTTAGTATTTTTTTTGTATAAATAAAACAATCGACCGCATGACAAAGTGTCGATGGTTTTGTATAGGAACTTGATAGTCAGTTTTAAGAACTATTTTGAAGCTAGAATTAATTGCGAAGCTCAAACGAAGCCAAAGACATTTTTTTCCAAGTTTGTGGATGTGACTTGATCTGTAGATTTTTCTATGTATTGTTATCATCTATAGGCCTTTTAGTAAGATCATTATTATTTTGAGTTATCTTGAATGATTTATGGATTCTAAATGAATAATGGTAAAAAAATGATGATGATTTAGTTTATTACATGTGAGCAATGTGCATAATTATTTCTAGTTAATTTGTCTTATATTTGTTTTCATGCATGTTATTTCTTTCCTCTTCTTAAAGAATATTTGATATATGATTAATGTAAGTATTATTGTTGATATTAGTTAAGTTCAGGTGTTGTTTACATACCATTGGATGAATGTTATCCTTAGGTCCGAATTTCTTCCGAATTAAATTGGTCCTTAAGTTGATTTCAAGTTTTGCATGTTTAAATAGTAAAAAAAAAAAAAAACCTTAAAAAGAGATTTACAGTTAGAAAGGAAACCTTCGGGAACTAGTTAAATCCCATCGAAAATTGTCATATCATCAATCCATAGAATCATGCTAATCCAAACCGAGAGGAGTCTAATTGGACCTTGTCTTCAGGTGTGATTCCTATTGTTGAGTTAAAGGGAATTTAGACCCCTTAACAATTAGTAGCCATTAAAACTCAGGATATCATCCATTTAACATAGCCGAAAAACTAACACAATAATTAAAAAAAAATCAAAGACTAAATTCATCACGCATGGAAATATTATTTACCCTCACAACCCAAATGATAAAATCAACATTCAAATGGTTTCTAAGTTCCCATTTCGACAATTTGGTACAATGTAGCTCGTGTCTCTTCATGCATCCTCCTCTCTTGTCCATATCTAGACAAAACTTCCCTTTCAGAGTCAAATTACAAGAAGATATATAAGAGTTAGGAGGTAATGGGAAGGCCAAGAGACTGACCTTTCAATTCCCATTCCTCTCTCTCTTTTCCTCTCATGTTTTCATTTTTCTATTTTATTTGATTCTTTTCGTCTCTTTTGTTTTATTAGTCTCTAAAATTTGCATTGTTCTTTATATTTTTCCTACCCTTATTAATTTTCGAATTTCACTTAAGTATTGAGTCTTATAACCACTTCTTGTTTGGATCCATTTCATATCAAGTACACAATAAGATACAAGAGAGAGAGGAAGAAAAGTTCACTCTTCCTAGTCACATCTCTAACACAAGATGGACACGAATGAATGAATAATGAAATACCATTCCCTCCAATATCTTCTTCATGAGAGTAAACTCTAGTATCTCACAAGATAAATATCCCAACAAATACATCCCCATTCTCTTTCATAACTTTTCCTAGGGTTTCCTCATAAACCCTATCATCTCACTTCAAGAAGAAAAGTAGAAAGAAAAGCATATAATTATGATGAATGAAATGAATGTATTCTTCCTCTCTATATATGAGAAGTAAGGGAGGCCAAAAATGCATATGTGGTCCTATTCTCTTAAAAACAACCTACAAAGACACATGGAGGATTACACACGTGGAGCGTTACACTCCAAGAGTACAAATTTCAAGCTCCAAGGTGATTTCATCCACATGTAAGGCTTCAAATTCAAGGGTAATCCATGATGTGTTTCTAGTTCTCCTCCTACAATACTCCAATGAAACAAATGAACCTCCTGATCCATGTACTCCGAAAGGTCCACTCTCCTGCATGAACATTGTCACAACTCAAGCATCCCCAAGTCAACTCCAAGCCTCCATGCAAGCACCCAAGCTACCCCATGTTGTTTAGGGCTCAATTCCCTCCTATAGGATGGAAAATACTCCTCCACCAATGTATGGAATTCTCTAATAAACTAACCATATTCATGTGGCTAGCATGTAGAACATCACTAGGTGTTTGAAGATCTTCGATGCCCTAAGGAAGACTGACATGAAAACACCTAATTAAGGTCAATCAACCACTGAGTAATATGTATCCAATGTCCAAATACATCATAGACCATTTCCCATCTACATATCCATCAAAAACCATCAAGGGGATGAACATACACCATGTGCCCCAAATCTCATGAAGCAACCCCAAACATGGTGTAAACTCTTTTAGAGTAACCCTGAAAGAAAACACTCCATCTTTATGAGGATTTTTTTTGAAAGAATATTTAAGGTACTTAGGATAACATCATGAGGATAAAATCTCATTGCATTTTTATAGAGGTGGTACTCCTATTTCTTGATATATGGAAGATTATTCTTATTATATTAGATGCTTGCAATAGAAAACCTTAACAAATCTTCCAATAAAACTCCTACATGCAGATGTACAAACTCTTATATACAAATGTACAAAATATTATATACAAATATACTTGTCAAGCACATCATATCATTCAAGAAAAAGAAATAAATATGTTTGTAGAGATTTGTATCTACATGGTTTGGAGTCTTCTTTCAACATATATTCTGCCTTCCTTGTAAAATAATGTGGATCCATAATCATATATGACTTTGCAATATGCAAGAAAATTAAAATGGACAGGTCATCAAAGAAATTTAAATGGTTGCTACGTTAATATCAAATGAGTTTGTAAAGCATCATCTCCTCAAGAATCCTTTGATACATGACCACACAAATTCATAAAAATAATATGACACTTGAATAGTTGTTTAAGGGAGAAATTAATAATAATATCCCAAATGTAACAAGTTTAACAATGTCTGAAACAAGAGGGATGACACAACCTCAACAATATCTCAATGACAATTAGATATACTGAATCAAACTACATTTGCCTTTTTACAATAAGGGATTTTTCTTGTCTGGACCCAAAATATCATGAAAAATAACTAGAAGAATTGAGAGAAAGAGATAATCAGAATTAGATATTCTTGTTACTAAATATACATGGAAAACACGATGGAAAGAATCAAACAAAAAGAAAGACAAGGAAGAAAGTTTAGCAGACTAATTCACAAAATCTTGGAAAGGAAAAACTTACTTCTTGCAAACTCTCCACTGCTGCAAAAACTCCTAAATACCAATCCATTTGAATGCCTTTCTCATGTTCTTTTATAATCTTCTCTTCATATTCTTGGATATGATTTTTAGTTAGGGTTTTACTTTCCCCTTTTTTTATGTGAACTTATATATATGTGCCATCAAATGGGACCCAATTTAGAAGCTCAAAAATTTATTTTAATAAACCATTTTCCAAATATAATTAGATGCCAAGCTAGAAAAATAGTCTCGAGTGTAATTTATTTTTTAGGGAATGATAAAGATCATTTAAAATATTGAAAACAATTCCAAAGTGTTCTTTACGTCTCTATCTTTCCAACAAGCTCTCATTTTCATAATTTGGACATCGAGATAAGCAATTATGGCCTCTAGAAGATAGAGACTCAACAACTGTTGATCTATGCATGTGAATTTTGAGCCATTGATTGGTTAATCTGACCCATTTATTCCACATGCATTGGGGAATATTTATCATATTGTTTTTATAATAAAAATGCATCCCCATATTGTTTGTGTGTAAAATAGAGATAACTATGGAATCCTTTGTAGCTTGTGCACAATGTAACTTTTGGTTGCCACCTCATTGCCCAATCATCATGCCAAGTCATTGTTGAGTCATCGTTGTCCAACCCATACCATCCAAGTGTCATCTAGGGGTAGGTCCAATTTAGTGCCACATGTCCCAATGTGATAGGTTCACTTCACTACCACATGTCCCAATGTGATAGGTCCACTTCACCACCATGTGTCCCAATATGCCAAAGGAACATGGGGGAAGAAACTTATGATAATAAATGATGAATAATATTGAAAATTAAATGAAGTGTTTGTAGATAGCATAGTAAAATGGTTAAGTGTTAGAAATAATTCAGAAGTGGAGGAATCTCTGCATGTAAAACTTAGTAAAAATATAAAAATAGATAAGTGTTGGGAAGTAGTAAAAGTGATTAAGTATGGAGACACTTGCGGGGTTGCGGGGATAAATGTAAAACTTAGTAATTATCAGTAAAATGGTTAAGTGTTGGGAATGTGGGTTGTGGGGTTAGGTGATTTAGAAAAACCATAATAATGGCTTCCATATCTGCATTCAAAAGTAAAAAATAAACTGAGTGTAAGACTCAGTGAAAACTAAGTGTAAAACTCAGGAAAATTAGTTAATTCATGAGGGTGTAATTTGGGTGATGTAGAATTGAAGGTGCAAATTGAGGATTGCAGAAACCTGGGTTGCGGGGTTAGAAGTGGGAGATGGATATGAGGGAATGACTCCTACATCCACATTCATGAAAAATGAATAAGTATGAAGTGTGGATAGTAAGGAAAATGAAAAATAACTAAGTAAAGGAATGTGGAGGGAGGGCTTTGCAAAATGTGGGAGGAAATATCTTGGGTATAATGAACTCTGTTTTAGATTCTTTAAAATTTTAGATGAATCTGATATATAGGGCCATTTAGTGATAAGACGTGCATAATACATTTCCTTCTTCTAGTATATTTCTCTTTTCTTCTCTTTTGTTTCAAAGAGAAACCATCCCTGTTAGTCTTTCACAATGAAGAACTACAATATTTAAGTTGATTTAAAACTTGTTGGGTCTTCATGATAAACAGGTAAAGGTTATTTGGAACTTTTAAATTTTGAAAATTTTGGTCTCCATTTGAAAGAGGCATAAGTTCAAATATTCACCCTAGTCATCTAGTTAATGGGTGTCAGGAAAACACATCAACAAAAGTGTTTTTTCCAACACCTATTGTAACGTACCCAGTCACCACAGGTTGGGCCACGTCACACCACCTCAACTTCTATAGCTCTAAATAAACCCAACTTTAACATCCCCAACATACTACTGAGAAATGTTACTCTGAAGTCTCTCTAAACAGATTCTACTCTAACACAAGTCTGCGCAGTATTACTTGAAGTAATGCACCGCACAACTTAAAAAAATGGAAGAATCATTATCTTTTTAACACAACATTATGCAGCAAAAGTAAGTAAACAACTGCGCGCACCACCATATTGACCACATAGTACAACGATGCACACAACCATCTTGGTGTCATGTGTTGAATCATAATTCGCTACATGCAGAGTCTAATTCCTTGAACGCACACACAAAAATCTAATCTCTTGTGCACACAGGTTACTTTCGTGCGCACCCGACTACTCAGTCCTCTTCATGACGACTCATAACCAAAATCACAATATTAACTCAATTGGCAAGACTAACCACATGCCATATCCATGCGAAACTACAATTATAGGCTATAAGAACCATATTTACATATAAAAGCTACATTAAATAGTATGACATCAAATACTTATATGCAACTACATACAAGAATTATCCCATATCAAGCATAAATAAATATACACACAATAAAAAAGACAAGCACATAGGAACACTTATCTTTAATAAAAGTCACCAACTGTGTGCATGACTTAGACATTCCTCCCAACCATAGACTCTGTTGCTCATAAGATTTCAACAACAGGTCACCCTCAAGTTGGGGCTTAACTCCACCTAGGATAAAGGATTCCTAGCGACGAGCTAAGGTCTGAAACTCAACATATTTTTCCAATCCTAGGTTCTCTCTACTGCAACTAGCCCACAATCCCTCATTCCCCATGCACCTGTCACACCAAAGGAAATGTTTTCCTTCTCTGCTCAACAATCCTTCGACTTCCCCACTTCCCTTCCTAGGGTTACCAGCAACAGGTCGGACATGAAGTCTCCGGACCTTATGACTAATGCTCAATGCACTGGGGAACAACTCCCAACAAACTCTCACATGGATAATATTCTCATGGGTTTGGAAACCACTCCACAATAGCCAATCTCTCACCCAGAGAGATAGCTCATAGTCTTCCAACCCGACTCCTCGAGAGTAGAATTTTGGTTATAGCCCCACAACTCCCTGCAAGCTTCTTTGGGCATATAAGATAATAACAAGATTTTCCATACAATCCAAACCCCTTCTTCTTACAAGATCCTGTTACATGAAATATTCCCCAATCCTCCATGAAATCCCTCTAAAATACACTAAGGCCAATAATATATATTGCATGCCTTCCACTTGACACTTGTCACCTTCAAAAGTAGCTTTAATCCACTTGGTGACCCATTCACAACCCCCAGGAACTTAAGATAAAATAATATATCTACCACTTTACACTTTTCAGAAATATTATTAAAGTATTCCCAAAACATATGACTCACCCCCTTTTCCATTTTCTGGTGGAGTTTCCGCCCACATTGCTTTTCGTCTGAGTCAGTTAACGTGCAACAATGCAATATTATATTAATAATCATGATTATAATTACATGCATAGGTGCACTGACCTATCTGCATCCAGGCTCTCTAGCCTCATAATCACACAATCTCTCTGACCTCCATACATATCCATTCATTCTCGCACACTAACCCAAGTGCATGCAACACAGTGTAATGTGCACACTTCCTAGGTGCGCACAATACACAAAATGTGTACACCCTGTCCTTATAATAATTCTCCGTGCACTAATCATATGTGTGCAACACCAAAATGAATCACCAACCTATATATTCATTACAATTATACTTGGAAACAATCGACTCACCAGCCTATATGTACAATTACCAAGGGTTCCAGATCAGGGACATTACACCTATTGACTCTCTTTGCAAATCCACCAAACCTACCACCTACAAATCTGTATGTATTGTAGTCATAAGATCAACCACTATCTCCCAAACATCACACTCCTCCACAAAGGCATCACACATGTCCTCTTAATAAAATTAGAAGGCTCATAGATGGAGGAAACTAATGCAACATGACTAGCACATCTCCTAGGAGGAATACTCACCCTCACTAAAGATCCGAGCGCTCCTACATGTTCTTGTGCCTCTTGTAATCCTGGGTAAACTATCTCAACTTCCAATGAGTTGAAGTAGTATGTGAGGGAATACACACCAAATATCACCTCATCTTCCTATGAATTTGATTCATCTCAAGTCTTTGGATCTATCTTTGGAATAACTACCCTCTCTCTCCTCAATCATTGCAGGAGAATCTTGTGAACAGGAAGACCTCATATCCTCATATAATATCACATATCTCCTCACCATTGTCTTCCCATGTGATGGAATATCAATCATGTAAGATAAGTATCACTTTATCTAATAACAAAAGATGCTATCACAACATTTCAAATCCCCAAAGAACATTGACCATCTATGGATTTGAAGAAACATAACTCTCGATCATCAACATCTTGCAGAACTCCAACATCCCCCAAGACAACATCGTAGGCCAAAATCGTATCACACCACATCATGAGTTGTATAGGACATGATACAAAGATAATCACATGTCCATACAAAACCAAGACAAGTGGATCCAATCGATCAAAATTAGAAAGATATAAATTCTTATCTGCTTATCAATATTTTATATGACAATTTTTACAATATTTAAAATGTTGTAAAATCCTATTTACATATTTTATATTACAATTTCAACAATATTTCAAATTTTATGATCCTATTTACATATTTTATATTATAATTCAACAATATTTCAAATTTTATGAAATCATATTTACTTCAAATTAGAAAAACGTTATGCAATTGCAAAGCATAGTAAAACAATTTCTTGTTAAACTATCCACATAATTTGTATTAACTCAAAAAGAATTATTCAGGGACTTTGTTTCTGGTTTGTCACTTGGGAAACCATACCGACAACAAAAATTCAATTTTCCAAGTTTATCAATGTTTAAAAACCAATATTTCTCAAAACCATAGAGCACAAAATAACAAAAATTATGTGTAGCAAGGGAAAGTATGATATAAGACTCTCTATCATACTGGTAATTGAAGGGAGGTGGGGAAAGAGCACCCAATACTTTGGAACTAGAAAAGAGATAATCTAAACTAAGAACCATGAGAAAATTAAAGTAGAGGATGATGATCTTCTTATATCAAAACATGTGGTTATGGATAATTCAAGTTGGTGAAGTCCAATCCAACCACCTTTTCTGCCAACAAATTAAGTATTTTATCCACGAGCTTCACCTGGAGTTGCACATCATCTAACTAGAGGAGGATTTCTTAATGAGCTTCATTTCCTGATGAGCTTCACCTAGAGTTGCACATCATCTAATAGGGAAATTAAATAAAAAATGATTAAAAATGAAAAAATATATATATATTTTTAATGTAACTTGATCTTTAACCATAAGTCCATCTTTATTTTTTTTATATAACTTGATCTGTAACTTTAACTTGAATATTTTTTTTTATGTAACTTGATCTGTAACTTTAACTTGAATAATTTATATTATAGAGTTGTACCTCAATTTCCATCCCGAAAATACCTCTACCACATATTTCCACATATTTCCACATACCTCTACTTACATCAATATTTCGGCTTAGACTTTTGACCACATACCTCTACCCATTTACACTTTGACCATACACTTAAAAGACACAAATTACATATTAATCGGCACACATCAATTCAATGATTTTCTTAAGTGGGATTATACAAAAACCTGATTATGGAATTATATACATTGAAACTTTCTAAAACACATCACGACTTCGAAGATCCAACGTGTTTCATTTCAACTTGAAATTTTGGTTCTAGATGATTAAATATTTAAAAAAATTCTCCAATTCATTTATGGATATGCTTTTCATTTTTTTAAAACAAATTCATTCACAAAATATTTTAAAAATTCTCCAATTTCCTTTTCATAATCATATATCTTCTTATGGTATATACCACCATAATCTTCTTGTGGGATATACCACCATAAGTTATGGTTCATAAATCATCATTCAACCAAGTGCAACAAAGTAATAAAATGGTATTAGTTTCTAGTTTTTTCTCATTTTCTTCTCATAATCACATATCTTCTTATGGGACTTACCATTATAAGTTATTTTCCATAAACTATCATTTTTTTAACCATGGGAAAGTGGTAACTCATCAGAGTGATATGGGTTAGGTCCAAAATCAAATTGACTGACTGCCACTATAAACTAAGAGTATATCCAATAGCCTCCGAACCAAATATACCAATAACTCATGACTTAGCAAGGGATGAGACATCCAGAGACAAACTTGTGGAGGGTGTCTCATTCATGGGGGTTGTCTAACCTTTTAGTTTCATCACAATGGGCCAAATGTCTCATTGGGGATTTGAACCCAGGTGGGGAGAGTGTGAGACCTACCTCCCAACCATTTGAGATATTTCCCCTCCACTCCATAAATCATCATTCAACAAATACCAATGAAGTAGTAATATTGCATTAATTTCTAGTGTCCTAAGTCTTTAGGATTGCTTAAGTTAAGAATTGTATTTAGGGTATTTGATGCTAAAGCTATGCAATATTCAACATGTTGGCACAAATAATAATTTATTGGATATCTATAAAAAATATTGTAGAAAAATGTCATAACTTACATCATATTTTGTGTTAAGATGTAAACTTTGATGTAATACATGTACTCCAAAATTACAAGACAACTTGTGTCACATTTAACATCATTATTTGCTTCAAGAAATAATTTTTTAATTTCCATATTTTTTTCAAGAAAATATTTGCAATATCCCCTTCTTCCTCATAATATATGGATGGAGAGAGGTTCAATCACCAACCATAATAGTGGTTGATATCCCTAAGGGACTCGATTGGACCGACTTGTAGCCTCCCCATTAGCAACAATCCTTAAGTGGATGGTTGAACAAATTGAGGTAACCATTGGGGAAAAAAATGTTTGGAAACATCTCATCCCACCCTCAAACACTTAAGAAAGAGTGAGATTATTAATGATTTACCAACCCCAATTAGTCCACTAGAGGAAAACATGTCACAAGAAGGATTCAAACTTGGGTGGGGATGATACCAACTTCTCCTATTAACCAACCAAGTAGGATAAAAAATTCTCCTCTTAACATTTCATAAGCAAGATTTGAACTTGGGTGGGGAGGATTTGTGTCAGGAGGAGGTTGCAAGATCAATTCTCACCCAGTCCTCTAGGGTTACATGTCACTTATGCTACTCATTGCTAATACTGTTAATATTGTCCTCCATCCAAGAAATTTAGGGGAGAGGGGGAATCCCACAGTTCATGTTAGCCAGGTACCGACAACACTTGCCTTTTTAAGTATGAGTGATGGGTCAATGTTCCTCCAATGGAATATATATATATATATATATATATATATATATATATATCCCAAGGTTAGGTAATCATATTGTGTGTCGACTACATTTTCCCTGTGAATTTTCATCCTTAGGGATGTTATGAAATATAAACAACAACAACACCAACAATGGGAAATATCTCAACTCTTAGCAACCCCAATCCACTAGGCGATTCAAGAGATAAGATACCAAAGTGTGCCAATAATTTTCAACCCTTTATGGAAATCTTATCATGCATATAACATATCTGAAAAATCACTTATGAAAAATGTAAATACAATGGAAAATCTACCCTACATTCTTCAATATAATTGTCAAATCAATTAACAATTACAACCCTAACTTATGTCAAATCAACAATACAAGAAGTGATGTAAATAGCAAAACCATGAAGAATATAGATGATTGAAAATCAAATTTTCACCTACACAAGTATTGGATGGAAAATTCATTAATATGCATAAAGATAAATTTCATGTACATACCATTGTTGGAAGATTGGTTGTTGTCATTGATGTCAAGCCTAGTCATGAGTTTTGGACCGCAAGATTGGTAAAGATATTTGGACATGA
>ML807486.1:62884-76245 GCA_009831015.1 Picea engelmannii | reverse complement strand
TCTAGCTCACACCAAAGAGCTCCAATAAGCATGCATATCGCAAGCATGTCCTCCAAGGTAAGATATCTCCTCTTCTTATTCTCTTCAACAAGTGCATCCTAGGGTTTCATCTCAAAACCCTAATCACCAAATTTCCAAGGAATGAAACCCTAATCCTAATATTCAAGATGCCCCAAGAAGATCCAAGAAACTGTAGTGTAGCTAAATGGATAATATGGGGTACCTAGGGAGGTACCCAAGGGGAATACTAGTAGAGAGGTAATGAGGAAACTTTTAGTAAATAAGGCCTAGTGTGAACACAATAAATGTCAGAGGGATTACTCACTAGTACATATGGGGTCAATATTCGGTGAAATATTATGATGATAAGGATAAAATTGATTGTATCGTTGAAAATTACTACATAATTATTAAAATTTTGATCATTTTTTTTTTCTGGGGTCCCCGACATTCGTCGTATGTATGACGATGTTTTGGCGTTGTCGGTATTACGACGAACTATTTCTGAAAGTGCGACGCATATCAAATACATGCATGAAAAGGCCAAAATACATGTTTGAAAGTGTTTATTGGTCAATGAATTGGTCAAATTTGACATGGTCAATGCTCGTCGAAAGTATGATGATGGTGAGATATTTTGACAATTTTGTTGTAGGTGAGACGTAAGATTTTTCTGGTCATTGTTTGACACTTGAAATCGTTTTTTTTCTATCAGCTACCACATCCAATTCTTGATCTACATGCTCATATTTTGTACTTTGAAGGTTAGAAAATTTTAAAATTTCTTTTTTTTCTTTTAAATACCCACATTAGATCCCTAAACCTTAGACCCTGTCTTTTTTTGGGGCACAAATTGTTGTCTATGAAATATTTATGAACATGTCTTCAATTCGATTTAATGAATACAATTTGTCTTGGCCTAGTTCTCTTTTATTGTTTGATTTCCTTACTTGCTTATAGTGAAGATTTGAAGCTTATGTGGTAAAATTGTATGGTTTTTATTTATCGAGTAATTGTTAAATACTCTTATAAACCTTTAATAAATATATGATGACGATGCTCCCRAAAAAAAKATGAGGCRAGACGAGTCATCGCGGCTAGGGCCCAAACCCTAGCCGCCTCGCTCTGGTATTCGAGTGCAGGAAGCGATCTGYAGYAGYCGAGCACCCAGGGTTCGGCACCCATTCKCCYGTGTCCCCAAGCTTCTTCACGRTTTTGGAGTAGCAGTCTGCCAGGKAAGYGGAATGGTGTTGCAGCATATTGCCTGAGCGCTTGCTCACGATTTGGAGAAGCGGTATTGGTGTTTCAGCGTAGTGTTTGGTTGCAGGGACGCGTCTAGCAGCGACCAGGGTTTCCTTCAGAGGGTCCCTGCGAGGCCTGAGACCGCCTACGGGTTTGCATGCGGGTGGGTACAGTGGTATTGACTCACCATTACGATTTGATCTTGTTTGCAGGAGGTCGGCTACGATGGCCCCAGATCTAAACGCCGAGAAGGGAAAAGATTCTTTGGAAGCATTCAAGGTGTTAGTTCGTTCGGCAGGCCCCAAACCCAAGCCTTCTCTCTCATCCAAGTTTGTTAAGAAGATGGAGGAGATCCCCTCTCTGGAGCTAACTCCAGAGCAGCCTTGCTCTCTTGCCCTCCTTCTAGCAGAAACGTCCCTCATCGGAAAGTTTACGGGGTTATGGCCGAGCCCCAAAGCGGTGGAGGCATGGACGAATGACCGTTGGAAATCACTGATAAAGGGAAATGTTTCTCTGTTTGCAGTAGGCAGGGATTTTTTTGTCTTCAGTTTCTTGAGCAAAGAGGACTGTGAACTAGTCTTCAGATCTGGGCCCTATTTCATGGGGTCGAGAGGACTGTTCTTATCCCCCTGGACTCTTGAATTCAATCCCGAAGCCGAGATTACCGCAGCTCCAGTATGGGTTAGGCTGCCTCATCTACCCTTGCATCTCTGGCGGATAGAATCTCTGGAGGACATCGGAAATAAGCTTGGGCGTTACCTGGACAAAGCAGAACCAAAAGGGGACCAATATACCTGCGCCTGCATTTGTGTTGAGGTTAACCTCAAGAAAGGTCTTCCGGAAGCCATTAAGCTCTCCCTGGGGGATTGGAGCCATATCCAAGAGCTGGACTACAAAAAGATTCCTTTCAAGTGCCTCCGGTGCCATGCTTACGACCACTTCGCAAGAAACTGCCCCAAAGCCGCTGAGGAACCAGGACCAGTCAAAGAAGATGCCTTTCAGCCCGTAGCAAACCGACGAAGGCAGTCAAAGCAAAAGGAACCACTAGACCAAGCCCCGAAGTCCACTCAGTCAAAAGAGGCAACTCTAGAAAATAAAAACAGTTTTGAAGCACTAAAGGAAGACGAAGCCCCAGAACCAGAAGAAACAACAGTCAAGGATGATCCTCCGGCAGATGAAAGCCTTCCGGAATCCTCCCCCCCAAAATCTGTAGCAGCGAGAAAGATTCGGGCTCCAGATCTGGAAGCTTAAGAAGGTCGGGTTACAGCCCCCTCTAGCGGCTCTGGGGGAACTTCAGAACCTGAAGACAACTCAGTTCCGTCTCCGCCCCTTACCCGAGGGCGAAAGACCAACAAAGCACGCAGAGAAAAAGAGGCAGCCTCCAACATTTCTTTAGGATCTCAGAAAAAGCTGGACCCCTACATTAAGGGGAAAACTTCAGCCCCATTGGAATAATGCTTTGCTTCTGTCTTTTGCTATGCTCACAGTTTGTGAGAATTTACTCATGTACGCACTTTTGTCTTATTCTCGAATTAGCTCAAGGAGCAAAGGGAACTGGTCTCCCAAGACATTCACCAGAAGGTTGGAAGCACTGTCAGAGGTCACCAACCTTCTACGGATTTGTAAATTCCAGATTCTGGCTGGCCAGAATGCCGATTAATGAAACATAACCGTTTTTGTCAAAAAAATAAATATATGATGACGATGGCTTAATTCACTAGTACATATGGGGTCAATATTCGACGATATTTTTACCGTAAGAATTTATTCATATATTGCTTCAGTGGATTTTTTTGTAATAGGAAATTACAATTCCATATAATAACATTACTCCAGAATAGGAAAGGATGGTTGCTAGGTTAAGGGAAAAATTGGAGGAAAAGGGTGATGGGAAATACTATTGCCCTTGTGATCGATGCAAGGGTTTTAATAGAAGAAGACTTTTAAGAAAAATGGTTGAAAACCATTATGGAGAGTATGGGCACATTGAAGGGGGGTATGAATATCATCCTCTGGTAAGTTTCAACCCAATAAAAATTACAACCCTAACTTATGTCAAATCAACAATACATATAAGTGATATAAATAACAAAACAATGAAGAATATAGATGATTTAAAATCGAATTTGCACCTACAAAAGTATTGTATAGTTGGAAAATTCATTAATATGAATAAATATAAAGTTCATGTACATACCATATCCTTTTCACAAGGATGGTACAATCTTATAGCTCTCCAAAAACCTAGCTAGGGAAAACAATAAAAACTCTAGATCACACCAAGGAGCTCCAATAAACATGTATATCACAAGCATGTTCTCCAAGGTAAGACATCTCCTCTTCTTATTCTCTTCAACAAGTGCATCCCAAGGTTTCATCTCAAAACCCTAATCACCAAATTTCCAAGGAATGAAACCCTAATCCTAATATTCAAGATGGCCCAAGAAGCTCCAAGAAACTATAGTGTAGCTAAAGGGATAATATGGGGTACTTAGGGAGGTACCCAAGGGGAATAACAAGAGAAAGGTAATGAGGAAAATTTTAGTAAATAAGGCCTAGTGTGAACACAATAAGTGTAAGAGGGATTACTCACTAGTACATATGGGATCAATATTCGATGAAATATTATGATGATAAGGACACAATTGATTGTATTGTTGAAAATTAATACATAATTGTTAAAATTTTGATCATTTTTTTTTTGGGCTCCCCGACATTTGTTGTATGTACGATGATGTTCTGGAGTTGTCAGTATTACGATGAACTGTCACCGGAAGTGTGATGCATATCAAATACACGCATGGAAATTAAAAATACATGTTTGAAAGCGTTTAACGGTTGATGAATTGGTAAACTTCGACATGGTTAACGTTCGTCGAAAGTATGACGACGGTGAGAGATTTTGACAATTTTGTTGTAGGTGAGACGTTTGTAAAATCTTTTTCTGGTCATTGTTCGACAATTGAAATAGTCTTTTTTCTATCAGCTACCACATCCAATTCTTGATCTACATGCTCATATTTTGTACTTTGAAGGTTATAAAATTTTAAAATTTCTTTGTCTCATTTTAAATACCCACACTAGATCCCTAAACCTTAGACCCTATTTTTTTTGGGACACAAATTGTTGTCTATGAAATATTTATGAACATGTCTTCAATTCGATTTAATGATTACAATTTGTCTTGGCCTAGTTCCCTTTTATTGTTTGATTTCCTTACTTTCTTATAGTGAAGCTTTGAAGCTTATGTGGTAAATTGTATGGTTTTTATTTATTGAGTAATTGTTAAATACTCTTATAAACCTTTAATAAATCTATGATGATGATGGCTTAATTCACTAGTACATATGGGGTTAATACTCGACGATATTTTTACCGTAAGAATATATTCGTATATTGCTTTAGTGGATTTTGTTGTAATAGGAAATTACAATGCCATATAATAGCATTACTCCAGAATAGGAAAGGATGGTTGCTAGATTAAGGGCATAATTGGAGGAAAAGGGTGATGGGAAATACTATTTCCCTTATGGTCGATGCAGTGGCTTTAATAGAAGAAGACTTTTAAGAAAAATGGTTGAAAAACATTATAGAGAGTATGGGCACATTGAACAGGGGTATGAATATCATCCCATGGTAAGTTATTCATTAAATGTCATTGTATTCAGTGTATTTTAAAATTTTTCTTTCATTTTAACATTTTGTTATATACACTAATTTTATTGATTGTTTGTAATTATAACAATAAATCCTCTTAGGTGTGTGACACCAGATAATGTGCCTACTAGTAGTAGAAATACTATTATACAAGCTAAGGAAGATGGTATGGATATTGACGATCAAGTTAATCCTATGGAAGAATATGGCACTAATAATATAGTTGAGGATGATGGGACAAATAGATTGATCCATGACATATTTTCTCCTATCAACGAGGACAACTTTGATGATATTCATTATGTACCTTTGCTCGAGAAGACACAACAACCTCTTTATGAAGGCTCAATAACAAATATTCTCTATACTATAATGTTGTTGAGGAACTTGAAGGTAATGAAAGGTTTGTCAAACACTTGTCTCACACATATCCTAAGGTACGTAATATAAGATCACCTTTCCCACCCTCTATTTTTAGTGTCAATTAATGTGTAAATTAAGGATGCAATATTTATGATTACTATTGTTTACATTAACTAGTTATTTTTTATGCTATAGATTGTTAGGTGATTTTTTCTTACCACCGTCAAACAATTTACCTTGCACATACTGTGATTTATCTACCATTATGAATGATATTGGAATGGAGTATCAAGATATTGATGCATTTCCTATTGATCACATTATATATTATGGAAAATATGCATTGGAAATGAAATTCTTGCAATTTCAAATCGGTCGATATCAAATCGATCAAGTAACAAAAAAGGTGCCTCACAAGATTCTTCGTCATATTTCCATAATTCCACACTTGCATCGATTGTTCAGGTGCCAAAGAATAACACAATTTATGGATTACCATGCATTGCACATAAGTGAATATGGTAATCTTCGAATTCCTGCAGATGGTTCTGCATTTAGGAACATCGAAGAAAGATGGTCGATTTTTAAAGAAGAATGATCGTATGTTCGACTTTCATTGGCAGCTGATAGTGTCAATCCATTTGGTGAGATTATGTCTATTTACTCAGTGTGGATTATTTTTGTTATAAGAAATAACCTTCCTCCTTGGATGTCAATAAAGAGGGAGCACACAATGTTGGAAATGATTGTTCCAGGTATTTGTTTACAATATTTTTTTAAACGTAACATTTTGTTTGTCTTATTCGTTGCATAATTTATTATATATACAAGGTAGTAATTATGTGTCTTTTCAACCAATTAGGTAAGTGCCAAGTGAAGATATGAATTTATTTACTGAGCCTCTTATCCATGAGCTATTAAATTTATGGGATGGCATCACTATGTATGAAATCTCTATACCAATAGGGAAAATAAATTGCAATTCTATGGAACACTTAAATGGAAAATTCATGATGCCTAAGGGATAACACATTTTTGTGGTATGTAACATACTACTTCACTTTAATAGTATATAATTTTATTAAAATATCACGCATGTTTATTAAATAATTCCTCGTTATATAACTAATACTGACATTAACCCATATCTTGCGGGTCTTCAAACAAAGGGTGAATTTTCATGTTTAGTTAGTGGTCCTAGGATGAAATCTCATCGTTCAAGAAGTTTAGGAAAGGAGGTGTTTGATGAGTATAGACACTTCCTCCCTAAGAATCATAAGTATCAAACTACTGAAAGACATATTTTCAATAGGAAAGAAGATATTTCAATAAAACCACGAAGAATGACACCTCACCTATGGAAGTTGGAATATAATTAAAATCATTAAGGTAAGCAATTCAACTAGTATGTATCATACAAAATGTTTTACAATTTTTATTTGTATTGAATTCTATTTACCGTATTTAACAATAATTGTTGTAATTTAATTTATGTTTCATAAAGTTCGCCAAGGCATTGATGGGATTCCATGAGGAATTACAAATTACTCCATACAATTCAATAGTTTTCCCTAATATGGACACCTACAAATAGCTCATTTGTTTGATACAATGCATATCGAGAATAATGTAACTAAAATGTTGTGGAGAATATTAGATGGAAGGAGTGACAAAGAAAAAATGGTCAAAATTTGTAGTGACATTCAGGAAGCCAATCATGCAATGAAAAATTTGATTGATTCAAATAGCAATGGACATCGAAATAGACTTCCATGGTTATTTACAAAGAAAGAAAGAAATGTTGTAGAATAGGTCATTCATAAAATTAAATTTCCCACGGGATTTTCTTCAAACATAAAGAATATATTAACAAAGAAAGGTGAATTTGGTGGGGTGAAAACTCATGACTAGTATACCTTCATTAAGGTAATTATTTTGGTAGATTTCTATATTGGTAATATTTCTTTTTAGTATTTTAATTTTGTTTTCTTTTCAAAAAAATAATGATTCCATTTTTGTTACTGTATGTTCTACCTCTATCTCTCTGTGGCAACTTTGACAACAACATGAAACAAGTTATATACAATCTTGGAAAATACATGACGTAAATAATGATTTATATGCAAAATGTTTGTTGCAAAACTTGTTGGAATGTGTTTTACTTGCAATGCATATACCTTTTTTTTGACACCTATAATTTGCTTATATCATGTGTAGGTGGTTGTCATTTAAAGAAATCCATAAAGAAGATATAAAATATTGGAGGATATAAATTCCTTGGCTAATGTGTGAAATGAAAAAGTATCTACTTTCGAAATGTTTCAATGCGCAAGAACACTACCTCATACACCAAGTTGAGAGATTGAAATGTGTGGATATGTACACACAAGGTCAATGTGGATGGTGGAGAGGCACTTGAATTCATTGAAGGATTTCGTTAGACAAAGAGCACATCCTGAGGGTTCTATGGTGGAGGGATATATTGGTATATCTTCCTAAATTAGAAACAAATATGAAGGTGACTCGCATTTGGGATTTCAAGTCCATAAACATATTTGGAGGGGAGGTCCTGGTTGGGAAAGGTAGAATGGGGAAAATGAAAGGTAATTAGGTGGTAGATATCTATAATAATTTGAATTATTAATTTTTATCTATATTATACTTATTTAATTTTTTCTCCCAACAATTATTAATCTTTATTCTTATTAATTTTTATTCTTTTTTCACACAGTTGGTCGATAGTGGGATGTAATACATTCATATATCGCAAACAATCATGATTGGATGAAGGTATGGATAGATAGATGTATATAATGTAATGGTAGGTTATCATTGGAAGGGGTGCTACATTGCTTAAATAATATCATCGTAATCAAAATACCAATATTAATTAGAGGGAAATTGATTTAGGATATGGTTTAAAAGATAAACAGGCAGACATATTCACCCACATCATGCTTTAGTTATTTTTCATTATATTAATCTATGTGTTGTGTTTTTTTTTATAAATTTTTACTAAGTCTAAATATGTTTATTGATTAATAATGCATTTTTGACGTGTCGAACATATTGCAGTTGAAACACCACAAGGATATGTGGTGCAATGGCCACAAAATTTTCACCAAAAATTTGAGTGACAAGAAGAAAACCTCTGATTGTGGGAAACTGTAGTCTTTCAGGTCACTAATGTTTCCTCTAGAAGTGACAAGTATCCAATAATATCTGAAAATAAATGTTATAGGTATTTGGATGATATACTTGAGTGTAACTTTGAATCATTCAAGATAGTTATATTCGAGGTCAAATGGTACATGTTATATATGAATGAACGTGATCCTGAAAGAACTGTTATTGAGCATGCCAATGGATTTACCATGGTTAATACAAGGATGTTTGAGCTAGGTACAAAAAATTATGTTCTTCCAAGCCAATGTGAGAAGGTATTTTATTCAGAGGTTCTAGGTAAAGTAGGTTGGTCATAGATTTTTAGATATGATCCAAGAGGAAGGCCTGTAATGTACAATGTACTGAAAGAAGGTGATATTGAAGAAGATGATGATGCAAAGGAGGATCAGGTAGATGCACTATCAGACAAAGAAGTTGAAGAAGTTGAGCCAAAGATAGATGGAAATGTTTTCGATGATGATATTGACGATGATATTATTGAAAATGAAATTGATGGTGATGTTGATATGGCCAATCCTTTCAACATTGATTCTGAACTGGATGATACATATGTAGAGTTGGATGAAGATAAATGATATTGTAGAAATGGTGACTTTGCATTATTAATTTTGATCTATATTGTACTTGTTTAATTTTTATTCTTCCATCAATGATTAATATTAATTTTTAAAGAAAAAGAAGATACATTTCTATAACACAACATCAATTTAAAAATGTTAATTAGATGGTAATATTGCTGAAATGGTAACTTTTATCATAAACATTTTTCAACCCTCAACCTTGTTATCAGAAAAATATTGAAATTTTGCAGAAAATGTATAATTCTGTTGTAGTAAACACTGAACACAACACAAATGAAAGAAATATTGGGAGGATAACCAAATTAATTTATCAACAAATCAAAATAAGACACAATGTTGTAACACAACATCAATTATGAAAATGTAGGAATAAATGGACAAAAAGTAAACATTCATAGAAATCCTCAAACCAAACAATTCAAAGGAACTTACAAGATCTATGCTAAAATACAGTTCAATACTTGGCTAAGGAGGGGGAACTAACTCCTTATACATGGCTCCAGATGGAAGTTACAGTCAACTACTAAACTTAAATTCTCATTAATACAACATAATCTTCACAGAAACAGAACAAGAATTTTATTAATGGGTAAACATAGTTCAAATTTTACAACAATAATTCTCTCCTTCCCTTCTCAATTCCAGAGGGGTTTTTATACATCTACATCTTCATATTTTTAGAAGGAAGGGGTTGAGGACAACCACGAGGATATGAGATCCTTAGGCTATTCTCAATTTTAGCTGAGGGATGTTTCATGTCCTCATGGAACCCAGTGATCAATCTAAATAATATTTGAAATCTGTGTGACCTTTGACATAGGATGGGTAATATCCTCCATTCCTTTCAATTTCCTGCCAATATCCGGCCTCCAAACCCATATCCAATTCATAATCAGGCTAGTATTTGGGTGCAGGAAACCAAATCATAGGGTAGTGGAATCAAAGACCAATCCACTGATTCCCACACTTATTCATACATTGCACATACCCAGTCACTCACTGAAATTCCACTGTTAGATTGTGGTAGCTAAAGGAATCCCTTTCTCTCATTTATACATTATCTCGGTCCCATATTTGTTTGCATCCATTCAGGGCTCTCTCATAAGAAACTCTATTCATCCTAGGCAGTGGGAAATGGCTTCTTCTCTGGCACTAGCCATGAAATATGCATGTAATTTAGAATTCACCCAACAACAATGTGCAGTGAGGACTACTCGAGGCTTATGAAATTATCCTCTCACCTAGAGGTTACATCCCTGATTCTTCTGATAAAAAAACAAAGCATTCTTCCATTGTACATGGTTATGAAAGAATGATGTGAATTCTCATAAATGTATGTACCCAAAAAAAGTGGTTGGGTTCCATTCTCAAACAAAGTCTAGGAGGATGTTTTGCTACTATAGTTCACACACCAATTCCTTATCTTCATCATTGCTCTCATAATATACCTTTAGGAAGGTTGTTGTAGATGTCACTTTGTATGGCTTCTGTGTGGATATTTCTCTGTACTGGAACAACATATGTATTTACTTTAGTAAGATAGAGTAGACAGGAGAGGGTGTCCTGTAGCTGAGAATGGACCACATGAGAGAATTCATCTGGCCCTTTTCTTCTTACAGGAGTCCTACTTAGTCTTGTAACTTTGAGGCCCTCTCTGTATGAATAATTTTTCCATTTCTCCCATTTGTAGCAATGAATCACTAATTTATCATCCCATTGCTACCTTAGGTTGTATATGGAATGTTTACACTCATCTAAGGGCTTTGTTCCTCCTTCATAAGACTCAACCAAACTCTTCCATTTGGCTAGTTGATCCCTGAACCAATAATCATTATCAATGACTATCTGAACTCCAACACTTTGCATAGGGGGTCCTGCATCATATGTCTAAGTTTATGCATCCATGTATGTGACCTTTGTGTCACAATCACCTTTTGTCTATTCAATACGAGTGACTTCTTCTATCCGATCCCTTTTATCCTCAGCGAGGGCCTCTTCAATATGGGTTTCAACATCTTGAGGTACTGATATTTTTTCAACATTTTTTGCTTTGAGGACTGGTTCAATAGTTCCCTCTCCTCCTTCCCCAATTTTACTATAGGTTTGTTGATTATATGGCCCTCTTGTAATCTGGCTCTTAATCTCTTCACCCTCTTTTGTAATTTCTGATTATCCTTTTTAGCTCAAGGTTTTTCTACATAATGACAGAGTACAATGGTATTAAGAAAATCTTACCTGAAATGGGATGCTTTTTATTGTTCCTAAGGGTTCTTTTATTTTCTATTTCAGGTGTTGCAACATGCCACTTCTTCACATCGCCTGCATGTTCATATGTTGTAGCAGAGGTCTCCTCTTCACCTATTTTTCTTATTGGTTCCTAAGTTGAAGCAAGGTTTCCTTCTTTGCTTGTTTCTCCTGTTGGTTCTTTTGTTTCAGCATGGGCCTTTATTTTCTTGTATCACATGTTGTTTCTTGTGTTGCAGCAAGGGGTATTTCTCTCTTTATTGGATCAATTCCTCATGTTGGTTCTTGTGTTGCAACAAGGGATCCTTCTTCTTCCATTAGCTTAATTTCCCTTGTCAGTTCTTGTGTTGCAGTAGGGTCTCCTTCTTCTTCTATTGGCTCAATTTCCCTTACTGGTTCTTGTGTTGCAATAGAGGTTTCCTCTTCACCTATTTTTCTTGTTTGTTTTTATGTTGCAACAAGTTTTTATTCTTTTCCTGTTTCATTTGCTAGTTCTTATGTTGCAGTAGGGGGCCTTCCTTGTCTCCCCTACTGGTGCTTATGTTGCACAAGGGGGTCTTTCTCCCTTTATTGGATCAAATCATCCTGCTGGTTATTTTGTTGTATTAGGAACTCCTTCTTCTTCCATTAGTTAAATTTCCCCTGCTAGTTCTTATGTTGCAGTAGGGGCTCATTCTTCCTTTGCTAGATCAATTTCCCTTGCTAGATCTTGTGTTGTAGCAGAGGTTTCCTCTTCACCTATTTTCCTATTGGTTCCTATGTTGCATCAAGGTTTTCTTCTTTACCTGTTTCTCCTGCTAGTTCTTGTGTTGCATTAGGGGACCTTTATTTTCTTGTCTCTCCTATTAGTTCTTGTGTTGTAGTAGGGGGATTTTCTCCCTTTATTGTCTCAATTACTCCTGCTGGTTATTGTGTTGCAACATGGGCTCCTTCTTCTTCCATTGGATCAATTTTCCCTACTGGTTCTTATGTTACAGTAGGGGCTCCTTCTTCTTCTATTGTCTCAATTTCTTCTATTGGTTCTTGTGTTGCAGTAGGGGTTTCCACTCTGGTTGAAAATCATGTCATTTTCTTCTTTGGGATGGTCACATCAGACATTCCTCTGGATCCTCTTTTCCTTGTGGGTCACACTCTTCTTACTGGAGCTGTACTATCAATAATTTCGACATCGTTGTTGTGGGTGGTTTCTCAACATTGTTATACCTCATCTGAAGGTGGTATTATACCCCATTCAAGTATTTTATCCTCTTGTGTTGCAACTTCTTATGTTGCAGCCTCCTATATGGCATCATTTTAGGTTGCAACCTCCTGTGTTTCATCCAGTGCTACAGTTTCTTCCATTTGTGCAATCGGTGGGGGAGGACCCACTAGGTATTCCCATGTGCTTTTTGTTTTCTCTAGTGCATGTAGCATGATGAGTTTAATGAGACCATGGTGAGAAAGGTAGTCATGTGGTCGCTTATCCCTTTGGATGCTTTGAGCCATCTATTGTACGATTTTACAGAGAAATAAAGGGAGGTTGACCAACCTCTGGTGTTGGAGGTGGTTCAAGAGATTAAAGTGATACCTTTAGATGGTACCATGGATTCCTTCACAGGTGAAGTATTTATGGATGTAGCAGTATAAAGTTTCCCAATGTGGAGATAGGGAATTTCTATCAAACCCATTTTCATTCTTTTCCAATTATTTTCCTACCTGCAAGAAATCACCTTTTACTTATGGTAGTGTGATATTACGAGTGAAACATCATTCCCCTTCCTATGGTAGACCTATTACTGTGGCTATTGTTTCCTCATTCACTATTACTACGAGTCCTTGAATTTAATCCCTATTAACCTGTAGACTCGGTGCAAATTACATAAATATCTTTGTTGAACCCCTATAAATTTTCAACATAAACCACCCAGCCTACGACCTGAAAGATTTTCCATACATCATTGTCAGCTCTAAGTAGGACTACGTCTGGTTAATAGTGGATAATATATATGCACATGGTTTCCTAGAAGAATTCCACAACAATAATTGGTAGCTAGTCTACTAGCTTGGTTGCAGAAGGGGGTCTGCAATGCTTTGGTCATGAAAGAACAA
>ML807486.1:49236-62834 GCA_009831015.1 Picea engelmannii | reverse complement strand
TGGAGAGGCTATGCATGGATTTATAGCCACTAAGTCAAATTCCTATGTATCTACTTTTTATTCAGTGTGACTATTTCTGAAATTTGGTGCATCATGGATTGTTACCCATTAGTGATAATGATAGTGTTGAATTAAAACATGGAGTTAATTATGTGACACAATGTGTGTGATATATAGCCTTCTCTAAGTTCATATCTATACAATAATCAATTTGTATGTACATAAAGTTGTCACATCACAGAGATAAAGGGCTATAGTGGGAGGCGATTTGTATGGGGTTGTTCCCCTATCTATCCCTAATTATATGTTTAATGAAATTATGAAATAAAATTAGAGACATTAACTCTCACTTGATTAGTATCCAACCATTGGTTACTAAGTCGATCCTATAGAATCATGGTTAGTATCTTAGAGGGACCAATACTCTAAAGCTACATTTGTTATGTTGATGTGGTGGTTGTCATGGAAATGGTTACCCAATATGGTCATGATGACCAAAAGATTGTTTAGGTGGATGCTTTGATCCGATTACATGGAATTCATGTGTATTATGATAAAAAATATGATGAATGAGATAGTAAGTATTATGGGTGTGGTTTCATCATATGAGGCGATGAATATAAGTCAATTATAATGAGCATCTTGTAATGTAGAAAACTGCTATGCAAGATGCGATATAGGAGTGTCAATGGATCATGAGCTAGATATTTTTTATATTGAGGGTGTGGTGGGTTTTCACATCAAAATCAATATCTATTCTTGGTCATGTGTATATGCTATAGGTTGATTCAATATTGTTAAAAATATTTTGTGATAATTTTGAGTTTGGTAATGAATTTCTTATGCATCTAGTATTTCACTACCAAATAGGTGGGAAAGAGGTACAATAGTTTTGTACTTAATGGAGAAAGCATATATATCTTCAAGATAATTCTACCAATATTACATGGAAATAGAATGATTTTGGAAAATAATTATAGATGAGCACTATTATTCACATTCAAGGTCATCTGTAAATTTAAGATTTATTTTTAGGACTCTAGCATGATTCACTTCAACCTTGGAGTATGTAGGTACTTAGGCTTCAATACACATGTGACTATGGTAGTTGATGACAATATTGATTTTTTGAGCACCTTGCTTACCTTCACAATGTTTTTCTCCATGATGACACTAGTGTGCATGCCTTCCATATAGGATTGACCTAGAAGGACTTTGAACCCATTTCCACCCCTGATACATTATAAACCCTAGCCATTTTGATTATGGACACACTATGATGCCTATAACCCTAACCCACTAGAACACCTTAACCCATAATCACTAGCATACCTTAATGGCTTCCATCGTCATCATCTTCGTCGTCGTCGTCGTCATCCTCCTCTTCCCTCTCATATAATATAATATATTTAATTATATAATATATAATATATATTAATTATTATATATATATATATATATATATATATATATATATATAACATAACAGATAAAAAAATAAAATAAAAAGAAAAATAAACAAACAAAACCCGTGCCCAATAAATTTACTGTGCACATATTCAGTCGAGCTCACTAGCAGTGAGTTAATCCAATCCCACTAGCAAGGAGACTCGAGCCCACTAGTAAGGAGACAGTGCAAGTAACTATTGGAGATAGATACTACCTCGAGCGAGTACTAGAAATAGATATAGAGAACACCCCACCTATAAAAGAGATAGAGAAAAGGGAGATACACACATGGGACCAACAATGCTGCAAAATTCTAAGAAAGTATGCATTTGAATTTTTGCAGGGTTCTATTTTAAGTCAAAACGGTTTATGTAAGCCTGGGATTGAACCCATGACTTCATCATGGATCTTGTGAAAAAACCTCTTTTTTCTTTGGACACAATTTTGGGGCCAAGATCGTAGGACTTGTTGAAAACCCCCTTCCCACTCAAGTTTGGCCTGCACCATGCCTAACAATAATATATAGAGTTGGACTACACCAAGCCTAACGACACATTGCTTTCACTGTTTATTTTTGTATCTTTTGGAGGTATGACCACAAGATGCCTGGGTTTCAGGCATGTGGGAATCTTCGTTGGCACTAGATCAACCTTTCATTTCAGTGAAATCAGACCCAGAATGAGGCTAGGGTCTCATGGGAAAGTTGATGGGATTTTTGGGCTTGTGTGGGGGTGCCACACCCACAAATAGGAATAAGATATTCTAATTAATTGTTGATTTTAGGAATGACTCCTAAAGTCACTCATTGGAATTTATATAAAGGAGAGAAGTTAGTGTGACATCTCATCATTGTGGCATCATGGATTTAGAATAAGTGAGTAAACACTTGTGCTAGGGAGTATGAAAATTGTAGCAAGGATATTTTTGCAACTAGGAAATCTAGCCTAGGGTTTTTGGATCAGATGTGGGAAGTGAGGAAGGACGTACGTGTGAAGGAACCCAAGTTTTTTTGTACATGTACGCAGGTTGCAGTGGGAACAACAGTGTATGTACGTGGGTTGCAGGAAGGTGAATCATGTATGTACGTGGGTTGTAGTGGGCACAATCACGTAGGTACGTGGGTTGCAGAAGGGTGAATCATGTACATACATACAAAGTTTCTGAGGAGGATAAAATCCATATAGGATGATATCACCAGTAGTACAAGTGATGTCAATAGTTTTTACATGTGGTCTGCAACAAATTTATGGGAAGAATACATTTCTAGGGATTTGTTGAGGTTTGGTTTTCTGATTTGTATGGTTAGTGGAGGACAAGGTTGTCCTCGTAATTTTGGTGGATTTGTATTGGTTGGGAGGGATGGTTTTTCCCTTAGAATTTCTAAAATTAACAAGGTTAAAAAATAGAAATTTGTGTCTCATATATGTGTTGATGATTCATCTATGATCTTGTTGTTTCCGATGCATATATTTTCAGTGTAAAATTGTTCAATGATAACTATTAGGGTTTTATTGTTAGCTCACTAGGAAGCAATTTTTAGATCTGAAAATTAGTCGCATAGAGTTGCATGTGAAAATTGACAGTCACTTTTTCGTGGACTCAAAACTCAAGAAAACTCGAGGTGCTATAACAATGCCTAGTTTTCACTTTTTAGAGGATTAAAACCCTGGTGGGGTTGAAAAAATGCTCATTTTCAAGAACTCAGTTCCTCTAAGCCTTGATGATGTTGAAAACAATGCTCATTTTCACAAACTTGACTGGTCTCTCATGGCTAGTATTTGACTAGTTCATTGGTATATGAATGAAATCATCCAATATGTGAAGATAATTGTGCAATATCCCCGAGGAATTGTGTGGGTTCAGTGAAAAATATTTTCCTTTTATCATGACAATATGTAGACAACGTTGTTAGATTGACTAGGATGTGGGAGCATTTATCAAAATTACTCATGGATTATGGCTCTCTCTCCATCAAACAATATAGAATCCCAAAATTAGTCAATTACTTCAATTATGAGCTGGTCTATCATATCATCCAATATGTGAAGAGAACTGCGTAATATCCCAAAAGGATTGTGTGGGTTCAATGAAATTCAAATTCTATGAAGAGAACTATGTAATCTCCCATAAGGCTTGTGTGGTGTTGACCAAAATTTGGTCACCTATATGTTCCTTCTCCCGGAATAAAAAAAAAAAAAAACGATATTGGAAGATGAATATTTTTAAATTATTATATGTTCATTGCATAGCCCTCGGTATCAGCTTCACCATGCATTTCATGGAATCAAAATCAGAGTCTCCATGACCAAGATACGCATACTTCTGTCCAGAAGTTCAATGGAGGTATTACAAGAAGAAATATGAAAAATGTTCTAAGTGATATGTTCTCTCCTCTCCCTTCTCTTCACCTCTATTCATTTTCTCATTTTATGCTTAGTCATTTTCCCCATTGTCTCATTACTTTCATATTCCCCTTACCATCTTCCACACTTAACCATTTTTCCTTATTCCTTTTCACGTTCACATTCATTTCCATTTTCATTATCCCATTTTTCCATTTCTTTCCTTTTCCCTTATTTATTTTCCCAAATTTCACGTAATTATTTTTATTTCCCATATATTTCTTTTCATTTTTCATATTTTCCATATTTCACGTGATCCATTATATACTTTCCAGACTTAGTTTTATTTAATATGGCTTACCGTGGGTTGGCGATATTTCTTAAGAGTATGTTTTATCTCTGCTACCCTCACAATGTACTTTGACTTCGACCACCTTCATAATGCACACAACTCTTTTTACTACTCTTTACTATGTAACTTCTCTAAAACTTAGACAGATATATATGAGTTACCACAGGTTCACGGGTTCGGGGGTTGGTGAGGGTTGGTGAGGGTTGGTGATGTTTATTTCATATGTTATATTCAAGTCCTCTCCTCTCCACTTCACCTACACTTATAATTTTTCACACTTATTCCTTATTATGTATTACCACCATGATTTCCTCACCTACCTCTGCATTCACGTAAACTCGTAAACCCACCATATTGTTTTAATAATAATTTTCCTATCCTAAGTTCTATGAGGAACATCTCCAAGTGACACATGGAACTTTATTAACCAATGAGATATATCCACATGGAAGTTAAATGGATGGTGCCACATGGCAACTAATTGATGGAGACACGTGGACGCATACAAAACGTGATACATGGCGTGATTTTATTTGATGGCATATGGCATATTCTTATTGGCATATTGTTGGCATACCGAGTGATGACATGTGGAAACATTTGGTTGGGTGACTCGTCATTGCTGACTGGGCATATTGGTGGTTGAATGGGCATGCAAAATTATTATTATCTTCAACAATTTTCCAAGGGTTGAATCCTCCAAGCTCCATAGTCTCATCTCTTCTTTATTTCTTGTCAAGTGTATGTTACACTTAACATTATATACCACTAAGAATATTTTATTCTCATACATGTGGGATAAGAATAATGAAGAAAAGTCAAAATTCAACAAAGGAGGTCGAAATTAAATCAAGGGTCCACATTTACCAATCAAACTTGTTCGACGATGGTTGAGTCACGATCTTGCAAAGGCTATATATTGAGATCCCGCCCTCCGTTTGCAGCAAAATTTATACCATTTGAAAAATATTTCAACGTAGAATATGGTGGTATAGGTTTCAAGTGCTTAAAGTTGATACATTTTTCTCAGAAATTAAAATACCATTCAACTACATTTTTTTTAATGGGCCTACACGACAACTCAACTTCACGAGCTCATATATTGAGATCCAGGCAACGGATTTGGAACAATTTTATATCGTTGGAAAGCTAAGAAGATGAACATCACATATAAAATGATTTTCATGGCTAAAAGTTTTATTATCATGCCCAGAGAATAAAACACAATCATCCTCTTTTAAAGGGAAATTAATTAAATTTCAAAAAATAAAAGTTTAATTAAAATGTTTATTAAAAAAAGGAGAGGAACCCACTTTCAATATACTTGTATTAATTATGTGAATTAATTAATGAGGCATTAATTAAAGGAAACGTTTCAAGAATAAACTTGTACGAGAATTTCTAGAAGGGAAAGAAACAGTTGAGACGGTTCCTATAACCGTCGATGAAGACAATAAAAGGACATCAACAAGCAAGTGAAGACAGGAGAGACCATCATAGTAAGTTTATGGTGATCACATATTTCTTGCTTTATTAGTTCCTTCATCTAGGTAATCCACTTCTTTGACTAGAAAGGTTTAACCGAAGTCTGATAAATTCTCTTTTTCTTCTTTCCAGGTCTTGATGTTCTTTTACCACCCATCATCCTCCTTCTACAAGCTTAATTCATTTTTATATTTTCTTTATGGTTCACGGGATCCCCAATCCAATTCCTAAGGACAAACACATTTAAATGTCAAATAATATTTAACAGACTATATATTTTTTATAAATTTCAAGAGAGTTGTTTCGGGATCAGTTTTGATTGTGCTTTGTAACTCTGATTTTTGAGTATAAAGTATTTGAGATTGATCTATAATTATCTTTATTTGAGCTACCCATGTTTCCACTCTATTAAATTTATCTTATGCATGCGGGTCATCTTATTTTTGTTTTATGTGATAACAAATATTTAGTTTAATTATGATAGATGTGAGGAAATTTTTCTTATCTGCTTTAAATGTATGAAGTGTGCGGTTCCTAGTCATTTACGAGGAACTTTCTCTAAATATAAAACAAAACATTTTCCTTTGATTTTTATTGCAATCTTTATATTTATTTGATTACCATGACGAACTTCTGCAAAGTCCCATATTCTGAAAGACATAGAGTCCCAAGAAAATCCTAAAGTAAAGAGGAGTACCACCTCTATAGAAACGCAGGGGGATTTACATCCTCATGAGGTTGTCATTTCATTCATAACGGATTCAAGTGTCAACATGTCGGTTCAATGAAATCCAATATATAAAGAGATCTAGCAATTTTTAGTCTTCCACCCCTTGTAAGGCATCTGTTACACCAACAAAATATTCTACATTCAATTATTTCAATTATCCAATTTGAATCCCTTTTACCATAGCTATAAAGCTTGAGGATAAATACCGAGTACTTTTTCCTTGCCTGGAAATATATAATTTCATAAGGGAACTAAGTGACTAATCTACGTGATTCTTCCTCTCTCAATCAATGGTAACTAAATGAATATTTTAGTGCATTGATCTTCATTCTAGTGGCCATACAATAAACATTTAGTATCTCTTGTATCTTGATGGCTTCCCTCTTAGATCCATTCAAAATAAAATAATACCATCTATAAATATAAAATGAGTTAAAATAATAGTTCCTATCTTAATACTTTCTAAACTCCCTCTTATTTTTTCATCCATCACAACCTTGCTAAGTCCTCCTACTACCAATATAAATAACAAAGGAGAAAGGGGACAAATTTTCTTGAAGCCTATGGTTGGGTTGAAAAAGTTTGATCATTCCCCATTAATCAATAAGGAAAATATCACATATGTGACACTTCCCATGAACCAATTAACCACATATAGATTAAACCCTACATGGATCAAAATTAATATCAAGTACAACCAATTTATTTTGTTGCAACAACGACCTTGTGGTATTGTAGCATTGGCCTGATGGTTTTACAAAAATGGGTTTCTAGTGTTGTAGCAATGACATGATGGTGTTACATCAATGACCTGATGGTGTTGAAACAATGATATGATGGTGTTTCAACAACGACTTGCTGGTGTTACAACATGTTGGGCCCTTCATTTTTGAGAAAGAAGTGCACAAGTTTTGAGTAAGCATGAGTCGCGCAACCGCCATTCGAGGATGGAAGGAAGAATAACAGAAAGCAGTTGTGGATGCTAGTGCAACACAAGTTAAGTAAAAAACAGTTACAACAAAACAAGAAAGCATGCGAGACAAAAGCCAGAAGATCCCACTTAGCCTATATATGAGATGCATACTATTGTAATAGGGTTAATTGGGTTTTGAATCTTATGTTTTGTGGTTGGCTGGATGAGTAGAGTCGGGTTGAGTCACATCTATCAGAGTCGCCCAAGGTTTTGGGATTAGTTGTTTCTACCTATTGTAAGTCGAGATGAGGAGAGACTGTAATGAACGAGACTTATCAGTTGGGGAATTAGAACTCTGTGGCCAAGGCCTAGAGCCAAGAGTCTATACTGAATATCTCTATGTAATTCTGAGTCTGTAATGCAAGAAAGATATCAGGGATAATATGATAAAGGAGAACCAAATTTTCAAAATAGGATGTGCATTACATTATTCCTTTATGGTTTATGAGTTTTGTTTAATGGTTCTATGCTTAAAGCGTTGTTCATAACGTAAGTAGGTTCAGTTCTTGCGGTTAGATGTTTCAGATCTCATGTTGCTCTTGTGTAAGAACAAAAATGAGTTATGGATGATCTATGGATTCTCTTTGGTATTTTCCCTACCCTTTCCTATCTTTCTGTCTCAACAACGCTTCGAGTGAGACTTCTTCTCTTCTGAGGAGATGAAATTTCCAATGCTCTAGAATACATGGTACCTTTTGTTGGTAACCTGAGAAGAACCCTGGTCTGATCTAATCCGCGCCAACAAAATGGTTCCGTTGTCAGGACCTGTGTAACAAGGGAACCTGTAGGAATAATTCTACTGCCGATCCATAGATCTGGCATTGATCAATGGTGGGGAAAAAACTGTGGCACCTTCACATGGAAAGAAGTGGAACTAAGAATAAAATTAGTGGGAACTACTAGGGAATCAATCTTTTACTCGGAAAGATCAAGTGACCAGTACGAGATTTTCTGGGTTAAATTCCCAAAAGAATTTTTTCACTAGGTCAAGAGACTCCAAGAATCTCCATAGTTCTAGAGACGAGTCAAGAATATCTGCACATGGGATACTGACAGGTTAGCATCACTCCACAGACTGAATTTCCCAGTCACACGAGCTGTGGATTTATGGGTTAGCACAACGATAGAAGGATACATAATCAAATTTGCAGCTGAGAACCGCCAATATTTCTCGTGAGCAGAGGAAATTGTCAAGAAAGGCGCAAGGGGAAGACTATTATGAGAGATCCCCCTGTGGATTAAGACTTTCTTGGTGGAGGAAGGGATGTTGATTATATCCCCGACCGAGACGAGGTGAAATTCATGGCATGAGAAAGGGGAAGAGTTCTTTGACAAATGGGGGGGGACCAGCAAGGAAGGGATTCGAGAGACGAGAGAGCCTTGAAGAGAGCCACCATAGTTGAAAAATGGTGGCGCGACAAGATCAAGAAAGACACAAGACAGTCTGAAAAGCTGCGGAAAGAAGGAGGATCGGGAGAAATAAAGGAAAGACAGATGGAAGAACTGCAGAGAATGAAAACATAGGAACGATTGGCCAGTCAAATATTGAACGAGAGAGAATCAAGGAGAGAAAGAAGTCCCCAGGAGGCGGGACGAGAAGGAGGAAGCACAGATGTAAGAGAAGAGGAAGCCGACATGAATCTTGGAGGAGAAAGAGAAGATTCAGCCTCGATGATAGGAGAAATCGGGAATCCAGTTGAAGAGATCACCCCAGTGGAAGTTAACGAAACCCCCCAGATCAAAGAAAACTGCCCCGAAGCCAATGGCGCCAGCCCCAAATCACCCATACCCCAAGTGACTTCTATACAAGTAGTAAGTTCAACTTTACCTTCTCATGCAAGTTTTGTTCCAGTACAATTAGTTAATCAGTCACAACCAAGAAGTGCGAGTACAGGGAGGATATTGGGATCCCTTGGTAGATCGCAAGAAGGACCATTAGGGTTCATATTGATATGAAAAACAAGATCAACAATGGCCAGCCATACGGGAGGTTCAATCGCGAGATACCCAAAATTTTGGGGTAAGGGAGATGTAGACGTTGAGCAGCATTGGTTCTTGTACGAAGCGATCTGGAGATCCAGAGGGACTCCGGATGAAAATAAATTGGTAGATTTCTAGACCACCTTGATAGGTCGCGCTCTCAAGTGGTACATGAATATCATCAAACCAGGAGTGTCAGGGATGCAAGGTCAAGCGTTTACATTTGACCAAGTATGACCAAGGTTCCTAGAAGAATTCAAGCTACCTCAGTCAGAACAACAATCCTTTTCTGAGTTGCGCGAGATCCAGCAGAGGGAAGTCAAATTAGCCTGGGAGTACAGCCAGAAGTTTAAATATGCCATAGAGAGGTTGACATATCCAATCCACGAAGAACACCAAAGGGAGTGGTACATTTAGGGACTGCTACCTCTGACTCGGATTTAGCTAACGCAACAACGGATAGCCACATTAATAGATGCCTTGGAACAATCAATGAAGATCAAATCCATGGAGGGATACCCTCGAAACTTGAGAGTAACTCGACCCCCAGTAGATGCGAATTTAGTGCAACTAAAAGGGAAAATATCAGCACTTATAGAAAATATTCAAGAGCTGACGATACCCAGACCAGGACGACCACGGGTTTGGTGCATGGAATGCTATACAGAAGGTCATTTGGTGAATGAATGTCCAAGAATAAGGGGGCTAGGACCTCCTTAGAATCTGAATGTAACCCCACCAGGACCCACGGGAGGAGTTGTGCAAGTATCAAAGAACTCACCATTCCATCATCCCACTCCATATCACACTTTTCCAGGAGGCCAAGAAACACCAACAATAGAATATTGTAAGATCTGTCGGACCCTTGGGCATGGACCAAGATAGTGCCCCATCATGCATAAATATTCAACAGTACCAAACACAATACACTGCGATTTCTACGCATCCACCACACATACTACCAATCAATGTAGAGTGTTGGACACTCTTGCAGACAAGCTAGACCGAACAACATTCAGGGTGAATGAAAACCCGCAGGGACTAGGAAGAGGTCGAGGAGGTGGAGCTAGAGGAGACTTCAGAGGAGGAAGAACTGGAGGAAGAGGACCAAGCAAATGTTACAACTGTGATGAACATGGTCACTTGGCTAGAGATTTCCCTCACCCAAGACGACCATGGTGCTCTCATTGTAGATCCAACGGACATGCAACCGAATAATTCCCAGAGCTAATCGCAAAGTGGGAGGATAGAGAACAACAAAGAGGAACTAACCTCATCAATTTAGAGATCAAGAGGATTTCTAAGGGACAATTGTCAAACCTTAACATTATCACTCGAGGAGGAGAAACGACAGGAGATGATGTTGATTCTTTACCTCAGATTCAGAAAGAAACACCTAAAGAAGACATGTACAACCCCATAAAGAAAAAATCATTCTTTAAATATGCCATAGAATTATTCCAGAATATTCCAAATCATAAAATGTAAGAGAACCCCCCTCAGCCAGTTGTATACCCTAAAGTGGCACAAGTCCCTGCTTCACCCCCTACACCAAGAAACCCTGTAGGCATACCAAGACAACCTGAGCAACCTCAAAATGCAGTTGACCTCTAGTTTCAATTATTCTTTGACATTATGGGGAATGGTCAACTGACAGAGAATTTGCGCAATGCATTGTATCTAGTCCTAGGGAATGAAGAAACCTCAAAAGCAAGGATTTGGGTTAACCTTCCTGAGAAGAGTACTCAAAGAGTTCAATGACAAAAAATAAGAACTGGAAAAGAATTCCGACTAGTAGCCCGGTCAGATGTCTTCGAAATTAGAGACGTCAGGTTGGAGCTAGGGTCAGATGGGAACATTTTTCCCAAGAATACCTGAAAAGCCTTAGGAAATCCAAGACTGACATATTCCCCAATTCAGTTAATAATGGAAAACCAATATTGTATCTTTCCCATAGGAAGATTGGAGAACGTGGAAATTGATATAGCAGGAGTAAAAACAATGGTTGACTTTGAAGTCATTGATATCATGGGAGACAAGGACCCCTACCCTGCGCTACTTGGCATCGATTGGGCCTACGACAATTATGCAGTAATTGACTTGAAAAAAGATACCATGACTTTTGAGGTTGAGGGAATCAAGGTATTTCAACCTTTGGATCCATACATAGGACCCAGGTACACAGAACCAACCGACAATATGGAAGGAGAAGACCTAGACCAGTTGTACACTGTAACAGCTGGGACAAGAAATGACGACATAAACCCCACTATGGATGGATCAGTAAGTTGGCGAAGTATACAATCAACAGACAAAGATTCAAAACTGGCTTTTGATAGTTGGCAACAAGGTTTACATGAAAGATTCTCAAGAAGATGTGCAACTATCAGAATGACTACATGGGTTGGGACTAAAGTTTGAGAACACCCAATATATGATGGCACCTCAGATCTAGGCAAATTTTTGTAGAATATGGAAGCAAGTATGGGAGAAGATCAACGAACCTCGGTACTAGATATAAATTTTCAGAATACCCCCGCTAGATGGTGGGCTACTCATAAAGTTGCACTCAGAACTTGGGATGAGGTAAATCAAGCCCTCATGTACAGGTTCTGGAATAGGGAGTAGTTAGAATCAAAGATGCAGAAGGATCTCCACGTTTTGCAACTATGCAGTGGAGGATCGGACCCTAGGATACACATTCAACAGTGCATGGCACAGTGGCAGACCACAGAGATACCTTCTCACTTTTGGGTCTAGGTATTCCCCAATTCTCTAGGCCCCATCCCGAAATCTTGGTTTATACATGAGGAAACCAGACGACATACCTGCGATTGGCAGACACTGGTAGCTCAATTTTGCAAAGACTTCTCATTCACAAGTAAGTACCCCGAGCTTGAACTAGTCCTACAAAAGATTAAAGAAATTCTTTTTACAACCAATAGTAATAACATATCAGATCCTGTAGTATGTCCCAAGCATACCCAAAAACTTCAGAGTAAACCCCACCTACCTGTTAGGACCCATAAATGTCCCTTTTTTCACTACATCTTCTGAACATTCAACCTTCTCATTCCTAAGCTAAATGACTATTATGATGAGTACCAAGACCCTTTTTCCAAGGTATGAACTATTCCTCTTACTTTTATATTTTCATTTACTTAGCATGTTTTATTGGTAACGTTCACATATTTTACCCATGAAATGATTTAACTAATGATCAAAATGTTAGAACAACCCACTTCGAGAAACTCGTTGCTGTTACAGCTATGCGCCAATCCTGGAAGCTGTTACATGACTTATGCAATGGATGCCACCAATCCTGGAAGATGTTACATGACTTCTGCAATGGATGCCACCAATACTGGAAGCTGTTACACAATTGCTATGACATAAGCATGTTAATCTTGGAAGCTATTACAATAGACACCACCAATCCTGTTGTTTTACGACCGCTGAAACACCTGCTGATTAGATATGCTGGCTCACGATGTTGATCAAGGAGAGTTCTAGATTTTGTATTAATGATATCTAACGAATAGCTTGAGAATCGGGGATTCTCAAGACTATTCTGTTTTTGAACACTGATTGACTCTGACTTTAAATAACAGAGCTTTTGTAATGTAAAGGGTTGTTAGTCTTTTTCCTTTGACAAAAAAATAAAGAAAAGTAGCTCTTATTGTAATCAAACATTTTCTGGCAATTGAATTAAAGAGTGGATTGAATTTCTTTAGCAGACTGTAACCTATCTCTTTGAGTGGATTCAGTGAGAAGGAAAGGGCCCACCTTCCTCACTGATTCCCCTCTATTTCGAATTCTAGATTAGTCGTTTTAATTGCGAATGAATTAATTGTTAGATATTTCTAGAATACAACTGTTGTTACAATTTAGTTCCTTCTTGGTAAATGTGCATAAACTTGTCTCATGAGAATTAGAAATTAGTTGTTGAACATTGTTGGAGAACTGCTTTCCCTTTTTCTACATTAGGTTAAAATCTTGTTTTGGAGAAATAAAAGTGTGAAGTAGCTTCTTGCAATAAGTAGATTTCATTTCTGCAATAGTATAGAGTTTCTTCCTACAAAAGTAAATTAGAAAGTTAGATTAGGGTAGGCAATTCATGGTTTTTATATATTCATCAGTTTAGATTGCAATTATGACTTTAAATTCTGTAGCACTCCAGCTATATCAGCACAATTGCGTTAGTGATATTGTTTGTTTGTTTTGTTAAAAATAACTTCCCTACTACAATTAGATTAGAGATGCTTTCATAATCTAGCATAGACTGTG
>ML807486.1:30967-42632 GCA_009831015.1 Picea engelmannii | reverse complement strand
CTAATGTTAGGAAAAACTCCACCTATTAAATATGGCGACCCAAGAAACCCTATAGTTACAGTTAAAATTGGACAGACATCTATTCCACATGTACTAGTTGATTTAGGGGCAGCAATTAACATCATGCCAATAGAAACTATGCAGTTGTTGAAACTCAGAACATAAATTTGACCTACTCCTACTATTCTAGAATTAGTTGATCTCTCTACCATTAGACCAGAAGGAGTAATCGATGATTTAGTTATTTCAGTAGACTCATGGGAGTATCCTATTGATTTTGTCATTTTGCAACCCAAATCCAGTCTGGGAGGGCATCCTCTAATTTTGGGACGACCATGGTTAACTACAACTGATGCTTTCATAGGTTGCATATTTGGTTCTATAACCATCTCAGATGGTTATGACACAAAAAAACTTACCCTGTATCCTCATGCTACACCCAGTGAAGAACCTGAAAACTCTCTATGGATGGACACTGAGGATGAAAGTGCTCTGCCTATGCTAACTATAGGAAAGGCCCTGAGTTTCAAAGACGAGACAAAAGATGAGTTAATCAACTGCTTTATTTGTGACCCCTCTGATGTTACACAACACACAGACCACCAATTGATCAGAGTCTTTGAGCCTATGGCCCAAGAAGAAATGAACTCGGAAATGTTCTCAGAAACTGCTGACAATCAGAGTGATTCAGCTGTAACAACAGTCATTGTAACAACAAACGTTGTAACAATAGATGATGAAACAACAATAGCTGAATTATTTCCTAGAGTCAGTTCTAAGAGCATTGTTTTAGAAATCGAACCTGGAAAAACCTTGAACATCAATCCCAATCTCTCCAACGTTGAAACTTGTCGACTAATGAATTTATTGACTGAACATAAAGAAGCATTTGCATGGGATTACATGGATATGAAATGCATTCCCTTTGAACTATTCACCCATCATATATACATCAAAGAAGAATGCCGACCCATTTGCCAACCGCAAAGGAGGATGAACCCAAACCTTAAAGAAATTTGTAAGGAAGAACTTCAAAAACTTCTCAATGCCGGATTTATCTATCCTATATCAGACAACGAGTGGGTATCACCATTGGTTATTGTGCCTAAAAAGAATGGTAAGTGGAGAGTGTGTGTGGACTATAGAGCCCTGAATAAGGAAACACAGAAGGATCATTTCCCTCTGCCATTTATTGATCAGGTTTTAGATAGCTTAGCCAGAAAAAAATGTTTTTCTTTCCTATATGGATTCAGTGGCTATAACTAGATACAAATTTCCCCACAGGACCAATATAAGACCACCTTTACCATCCCTTGGGGTACATTTTCCTACAAGGTTCTCCCATTTGGCTTGTGTAATGCACCAACCACTTTCCAGAGAGTTGTGATTGGTATTTTCTCTGATATGGTGAATGACTGTACGGAAATATTCATGGATGACTTTACACCTTATGGGACTGATTTCGAAGATGATTTTTCTAATTTGGAAAAAGTACTCAAAATATGTAGACAATCTCATCTTTCTTTAAGTACATAAAAGTGCCATATGATGATGCGCGAAGGGGTAGTGCTGGGACACTTCATCTCTTATGCAGGGATTCAGGTAGATCCAGCCAAAATCCAGAAAATTTTGGACATTCCAACTCCATCAACTCAGAAAGAGGTAAGAAGTTTTTTAGGGCACGTCGGGTATTACAGGAGATTCATTAAAAAATTCTATAAACTTGCCTCTCCATTGTTTTTTTTACTAACAAAAGATGTTAACTTTCGTTGGACTGACGACTGTGAAACGTCCTTTCTAGATCTTAAATAGAGATTGTCCACAGCTCCCATCTTGAGAGGGCCCAATTGGGCTCTGCCTTTTCACATTTCTTCATATGCCTCAGACACTGCAATTGGTGCAGTACTAGGGCAACAGGAGGACAAATAACCCTACACTATCTACTATATCAACAAGAACATGGCTCATGCTGAGTTAAATTACATAGTTACTGAAAGAGAATTCTTGGCAGTAGTATATGCAATCAATAAATTAAGGCATTATGTAACTGGTTACCCAAATTTTATTCATACTGATCATACAACCATTAAATATCTAATGAATAAACCTATTACTAATGCTCGAGTGACAATATGGTTACTACTACAAGAATTTGACATCACTATAGTGGATAGACCAGGAAAAGAAAATGTGGTTGCTGATTTTCTCTTGAGATTACATATAAATGATGATAATTCACCTGTAGACGATTCCTTTCCTGATGAACATTTGTTTGTAGTATCTGCTCACTCACCTTGGTATGCAGACATTGCTAGTTATTTGGTTGCAGGGAAGGTACCTCCACATCTATCTCCTCGAGAAAGAAGGAAAATTATTCAAAAGAGTGCTAGGTACAGTTGGATAGGAGGATACCTCTTCTACACAATCTTGGACCAAGAAATCAGGAGATGTGTGAGGGATGATGAGGTTTATGATCTGCTGAAAGCTTGCCATGATGGCCCTTGTGGGGGTCATTTTGCTGATAAAAGGACTAGGCATAAAATTTTAAGGATGGGCTATTATTGTCCCAACATATTTCAAGATGTGAAGAAGTATGTCCAAACTTGTGACAGTTTCCAATGCATGGGGCAACCAACTCACAGGGATGAGATGCCACTCCAGTCTTAAGTAGTGTTAGAGCCTTTTGAGAGATGAGCCATGGATTTTGTAGGACCCATTCACCCACCTTCCAATCAGAAAGTCTATATATTGGTCTGTACAAATTACATGACCAAGTGGGTGGAGGCAAAAGCACTTATCAGAGTGTCAGAAGAGGTTGTCTTAGCATTCTTGTTTGAAGATATATTTTTTAGGTTTGGCGTTCCTGGAGAATTGGTCATTGATGGAGGACCCCCTTTCACATCACATAAATTTGAAGCTCTACTCAGTAAATATCATGTTTTACATAGAATAGCTTCTCCATACCATCCACAAGGAAATGGCCAAGTGGAAAGCACCAACAAATTTATCGAAGCCATTCTTACTAAAACAGTGAGAGAAAATCGTAGGGATTGGTCTGACAGATTGCATGAATCTCTATGGGATTACCGAACTACTTGTAGGAGCACAATTGGTTTTTCTCTTTTCGAGTTGGTATATGGAAAAAGCCTTGTTTTTCCCATTGAATTCAAAATCAAAACCTTAAGAACTACATCAACAGTCAACCTCGACTTGACTATGTCACAGAAATCCAGACTACAGTAGCTCAACGAGCTTGATGAAAAGAATTTGGACGCCATCCATAAAACCACAGTGATTCAACAACAAAGAACAAAATGGCATGACCGAGTCATCAAGAAGAAATTATTCCAGAAAGGAGATTGGGCTTTGTTGTATGATTCATGCTTTAAGGAATTTCAAGGTAAATTGCGTACATGATGGCTAGGGCCTTACGAGGTAGAGACTGTTTTTCCCAATGGGACAGTCCGATTGATTACTATTGATGGATCCAATACACACTTACATGCAAATGTTCATCGCTTGTGTCTATATCAGCATTCACTGTCCAAGACATAATTCAAAACTAGTTGTACAGTTGATACAGATTATCAGTTTTTAAATGGAAAGGAGATTGCTTCTTCCCCTTCTGAAATTTAAGGCTTCTTTTGCTTAGACCTTGTATATAAATAATATCAGCAAAATTTGCATTTCTCTATTTTTAGTTGAAATTTCTCTATCTTCTTTACTATGCTAATAAATCTTTGAAACATATCAGGCAATTATGTGTGTGCAGGTAGATTGATGAACAAAAAGGAACGATTAGTTCATGGAAGTTGAAAAACTTCCTAGAATCGAAGTAAGGTAGCGTTCAACCGATTTCTATGTTGTTACACCTTCTTTCTATAAATTGGCCGATTTCTATGTTGTTACACCTTCTTCCGATAAATTGGCCGATTTCAATGCTGTTACATCTTCTTTCGATAAATTTCTCCGATTTCTATGTTGTTACACCTTCTTCCGATAAATTGGCCGATTTCAATGATGTTACACCTACCTCTGCCATTTTTGAAAAAGAACCTGCTGATACACTAATTACTGAAATTCTTTCTTGCCACTTCACTCTTTCTTTTTCACCTTTTTGTTGATGTTGCGGCTCCATCTCTCCAATCTTTCATGCAACAAAACCACTGATTAGACAATACCGATGCTTTCTATCCAAAAGTGTTGCTTCATTATGACGAGACTTCACATTCGGCGATTTCCAGTTGGCTAACTACAGTAAGGACTACGTCTCTGCACAAGTTGTCATTTCTCTCATGATCCTTCATCATGTCAACTATTCCACACCACTCAGATGGCAGTTGGATTGTGCGGTTACTCCTACAGGTCATTATGTGCGGTAAGATTTGAGGTACGTGATTAATCCTATGTGTTAAAGTAATGAAGATATAAAAGCACGATTTCCTATTTACTAACCGGTTACACCTGGAGCCAATTTTCTTAGTTGGGGGGGGAAACGTAAATCTATCCGTTCATTCCAAATTTTATACACACCTCCACCACCTTTCCGCCCACACTTGTTTTAACTAAGACACTGTATTCTTTTTGCAAAACACGTTCGAGCTTATTGTGTCTCTAATTTAGGTGATAGTTTCTCTTCCTACATGCCTGTTAGACTCTCAAGCCACATCATGGGAGGATTAGCTGTGAGATATGAACCCACAACTCTGGACAGCTTGCTGCTACACCCAGAGGCCTATCAAATATTTCTTCAGGCCTGTTGGATATTGTATTTTAAGAAGTTGAAAGAGTTTAGTGAGAACGAGGTATTGGAGTTTAGTCAAAATCTTACCGAAGGGTATTCAATGGTGAATGGGGTAAGGATTCCAGTATCAAAAGCAAGCATTGCTGCTGTAACAGGGTTGCCAAGAACAGGAGATCGATGGTTTAACATAAAAACACATCTTCTGGATGCACAAAAGGGGTTCCTCGTCAACACTGAGCAAGTTCAGACCAAGGGCAGAGGTGTAGACGTCAATTCCTTACCAAAGCCATGGGGGAAAGTCACAGAATTTCTTAAAAGGTACATTACCTGCGAAGGCCGATACCAAGTTGTTTATTTTTCTGATTTCATCTTATTATCACATCTACGACATCAGAAATTGATAAACATTCCTCATTTTCTCCTCCATTCATTGCATAACATGGCTCATTTTTTAAAACAATCTAAGAACCCCAAGAACTGCTTTTCTAATCATAGACTCGTTGGCCTATTAATTTGCATAGGTATTGGCATTTCCAATAACCCATTACCTGCTGCAGCAGACAAGCCACAGTATGAAAATATAGAAAGGATTGTACCAGTCCTTGAAAACGAAACCCATGGACCTCTTTTAGAGCCTCTTCCCTCGGCTGCAACAATAGTCCAAACCCCTACTGTCATTGTCCGTAAGATGACTCGGAAAATCAACCGTATAACCCAAAGCCATCCTGGCACTAGACAGATAAGACTTGACGACTTTGCATTACAACAGCCTATAGCTATAGAAGAACAAGTAGATAAAGATCCAACCACTCGACCAAAACATGTGTCACAACACTTGGCTGCAACATCGATTATTGAAATCCTACCCCTTGCCTCTGACAAGAAAACCCCTGCTCCTATCTCTGCATTACCTAAAAAGCGAGCAAGGATAGCATAGAACACTATAACATCAAGACCGCTTACCTCCTCTGTTGTGGCACCAACAATCACACAAAACCCTCCTATTGTTGCTGTAGCCGATCAAGCGCCTACTATCATTACCTGTGCATCTTCGCAGAAAAGGAAACATCCATTTAAAGGAAAACCTCGGAGATCCCTTGATCAAATTGGATCAACAACAAATCAGAGCCCTCTGGCTGCTGCGATAGAGAATTCTACAGAGGTACGAATACTAGGTTTTACTTTATGCATAGAAGTTCATGAAACTATCTTCTCCTTTCAAAATGAATGTACCCAATTCGCAGCAGAATCATCGGTGCCACCTGATGATTCTGTGCATCCTATGTACATTGACAATGTCTAGATCATTATAGACCCTAGTATAAAAGAATATCCTCATTGTGTGGTTGAGGAAGAACACCCCATTCCTCCTCTGGCAATGAAGAAGAAAACCACTACTTTCATTTCTATGTTACCCAGGAGAAGAACCAGGTCCACCAGGTCTGTCGAAGCTGCAATTGGATGGCAAGATATGGAGCAGGCTATTTCTATTCTTCATCTACTATCCTCTATGGTTGATATAGGGATGGTTCCACAAGAACCAACTGTCCATGTCGAGACTGATCCATAAGAACCAGTCCTGACAGATACAACTATTACACCAGAACTAGTTGCTCCACAGAACATTGTCCCTCCAGAGCTAGTAATATTAGAACCAACTGACAATGTCGAGATTGTTCCATAAGAATTAGTCCTGATAGACACAGATGTTACAAAAGAACCAACTGCCCATGTCGAGACTGATCCACAAGAACCAGTCCTGACAGACACAACTGTTACACAAGAACCAGCTACACAACATGGTGAGGATGTGCCACTTGCCCAATTGTTTTCCCAAATAGAGAAAACGATCAAGAATACAGAAAATTCCAGGATCGCTGCACTAATAACTGAGAATGATAACCTCAAAGAAGAGTTAAAAACCCTAAAACAAGAGGTGGCAGCTGCTCGATAGAAAAATCTAGATGGGGTCACCTTGGACATCCTAGCACTGACAAAAGCTGTTATGGGCAGAAACAAAGAACTCATGTGTTTTGAGTGTGGAAACATTTACTATGAGACAGGATATGAGGTAGTCAAAGTTCTAGTCGCTACAGGACCAACAACTGTCTCAGTCAAGACTGAGCCATGAACTTACTACTACACAAAATCAGTAAAACATAGGAGATCTCATCGTCATAAATCAGCTACTGGTATACCAGAAGCTTGCAAACAAGAACCTTTTTTTCCTTCATGAGTTGTTACTCAAGAAACTCAAACTGCTTATGTTCTCAAGAATAAAGAAACTCAAATAGATTGTTGACACAATAGATTTTCCTTTTTGACACAACATTCTTCAATACAGGCACTTAGAAATGGTGCACTGGAAGAGATAGTTATCTACTTCAGTTACATCATAAGGTTTGAATGTGTTTTGCATGAGGACATGCAATGTCTTCAGTTGGGGGGTATGTTAGGACCCATAAATGTCCCTTTTTTCACTACATCTTTTGAACATTCAACCTTCTCATTCCTAAGCTAAATGACTATTATGATGAGTACCAAGACCCTTTTTCCAAGGTATGAACTATTCATATTGCTTTTATATTTTCATTTACTTAGCATGTTTGATTGGTAACGTTCACATATTTTACCCATGAAATGATTTAAGTAATGATCAAAATGTTAGAACAACCCACTTCGAGAAAATCATTGTTGTTACAGCTATGCACCAATCCTGGAAGTTGTTACATGACTTCTGCAATGGATGCCACCAATCCTGGAAGCTGTTACATGACTTCTGCAATGGATGCCACTAATCCTGGAAGCTGTTACATGACTTCTACAACGGATGCCACCAATCCTGGAAGCTGTTACACAATTTCTATGACATAAGCCTGTTAATCTTGGAAGCTGTTACAACAGACACCACCAGTCCTGTTGTTTTACGACTACTGCAACACCTACTGATTAGATATGCGGGTTCACGATGTTGATCAAGGAGAATTCTAGATTCTGTATTAATGATATCTAACGAATAGCTTGAGAATCAGGGATTCTCAAGACTGTTTTGTTTTTGAACATTGATTGACTCTGACTTTAAATAACAGAGCTTTTGTAATGTAAAGGGTTGTTAGTCTTTTTCCTTTGATAAAAAAAGAAAGAAAAGTAGCGCTTATTGTACTCAAACATTTTCTGGCAATTGAATGAAAGAGTGGATTGAATTTCTTTAGTAGACTGTAACCTATCTCTTTGAGTGGATTCAGTGAGAAGGAAAGGGCCCACCTTCCTCATCGATTCCCCTCTATTTCGAATTCTAGATTAGTCGTTTTAATTTCAAATGATTTAACTGTTAGATATTTCTGGAATACAATTGTTGTTACAGTTTAGTTCCTTCTTGGTAAATGCACATAAACTTGTCTCATGAGAATTATAAATCGGTTGCTGAACATTGCTGGAGAACTGCTTTCCCTTTTTCTGCATTAGGTTAAAATCTTGTTTTGGAGAAATAAAAGTGTGCAGTATCTTCTTGCAATAAGTAGATTTCCTTTCTGCAATAGTATAGAGTTTCTTCCTGCAAAAGTAACTTAGAAAGTTAGATTAGGGTTGGCAATTCAGGGTATTTATATATTCATCAGTTTAGATTGCAATTATGAATTTAAATTTTGTAGCACTCCAGTTGTATCATCACAAATGCGTTAGTGATATTGTTTGTTTGTTTTGTTAAAAATAACTTCCCTACTACAATTAGATTAGAGATGCTTTCATAATCTAGCATAGACTGTGCATAATTATCTTGAAATAACAGACTTCCCTAGGTTGACAATTTATATTGAACACTTTGATTTTCCATTCAATTAGACAATTAAGGTGCCCAACACTACCCTTGAATGAAAATCCAATAGAATTCTATTAGATTAGCAAAGCTTCAGAAAGCCTAGACAAATTAGAAGAACTGAGAAACCTAGCCATCAAAGAGACTGAGGGGAACATATAAATCCAAAACACAATACCTAGCCAGACCGACAGTTTCTACAATCACCCATTGAATTTTTCAGAATCTTAACATAGGGAGTGAAGAGCAACCCAAAATAGCTTTGGTAGGAGATTACTGGGATGAGAAAACCAGTCAGGAAATACAGAGCTTACTGAGGGAATACGAAGATTTGTTCCCAAAGAATTTTTCATAATTAAAGGGAATCAAAGGAGTTATGGGAGAAATGAAGATTGAGTTAAAAACAGGATCCAAGCATGTTAGACATAGGCCATACCATATTAACCCCAGAGTAAAGGAGAAAGTCAAGAAGGAGATTGATAAGATGCTAGAAGAAGGTCTCATTTTTCCAATAGAAGAAGCAGAATGGGTCAGCCCGATATTCATTCAAAGCAAGAAAGACAATGAGGATATTAGAGTCTGTGTGGACTATAGAAGGCTCAATTCGACCTTTGTGAATGACCCTTTCCCAACACCCTTTACCGACGAGGTTCTAGAACAGGTTGAGGGGAAGGAAGCATACTCATTTATAGATGCATTCTCAAGATACCATCAAGTTAGGATTGTTGAAGATGACAAGAGAAAAACCACCTTCATTACCGAATGGGGATCTTTTGCATACAATGTGATGCCATTTCGTTTAAAGAACGCCCCTGCTGTTTTCTCTAGGATTGTGATAACAACCTTTAGAGAGTTCATTCAGAAGTTCATAGAAGTTTATATGGATGATTGGATAATATATAGTTTGATTAAGGAACATGTAGCACTGCTAAGGCTAATGTTTGACATATGCAGAGAGTTACAAATCTCATTAAATCCCAGGAAGTGTATCTTCTGTGTGCCACATGGAATTGTTTTGGGCCACATATTCTGCCGAGAAGGATTATTGGTATACCCTACTAAATTTGCAGAAATTGCGAATATGATGCCGCCTACGATTATTAAACAAGCGCTCCACACTCAGACACACAGGCTACTATCGTAGGTTCATTCGAAGATATGCCAGCATTACTACAGCTTTGGAAAATCTCTTGAAAAAGGATGAAACGTTCCAATGGACACCCGAATTTGACAAATAATTTGAGACACTTAAGGAGAAACTCATTACAACATCGATTATGATATTCCCAGACTGGGAGAAGGAATTTCACGGCCATGTGGATGCTTCAGGAATTTCCTTAGGAGCTATCCTAACAAAACCTAGAGATGGATCTATGGATCACCCTATCTACTTTGCAAGTCGAAAGCTATCGCAAGAAGAGCACAACTACACAACAAAAGAATGGGAAGGATTAGCAATGATATACGCTTTACATAAATTTAGACATTATCTGTTAGGATCTCATTTCAAATTCTTTACTAATCATTCAACATTAAAATACCTAGTTAACAAACTTTTGTTGGAAGGAAGAATTTGCATATGGCTCCTATTATTTCAGGAATTTTCCTTTGAAGTCATCATCAAGCCATGATGATGCAATGTCGGACCCGACCATCTATCCAAACTAGAGTCAGGACAAAGTGGTGGAGTAGTGGATGACCAGCTCCTAGATACAGATTTATTCAGAATTGAGTTCATACTGGAATATATGGAGGACATAGAAATATTTCCCAGTACAGGGGCATGTATTAAAACATATTCCGCAACCCAAAAATTCCATATGGTCGTCATAGCAACAGATTATCAGTTGATTTCTATACAATTGTATAAACTAGGACTAGACAACATCCTCAGATGATGTGTCCTAGATCATGAAAGGAAGGATATACTCTGGGAATGCCATAGTGGAATTGCAGGAGGACATGTAGGAGGAAAGGCAACAACACAAAGAGTTTTACAGGCAGGACTGTGGTTGGAAACACTTTTCAAAGATGAAAAATCATACACCAGATCATGTGATGTTTGTCAAAGAGTGGGAAAGCCGTCACACCGAGATGAACTTCCATTACAACCCGTTAGAGTGCTATAGGAATTTGAGAAATGGGCAGTTGACTTCATTGGGCCAATCAACCCCACAACTAAACATTCGAAGGAAAGGTACATCATTACCACAACCGACTACCTTACTCGTTGGGAAGAAGAAACAACAGTACAAGAATGTTCAATGGATACATCTGCCATGTTCATTTTCGAAAATATCATTACCCGCTTTGGATGTCCCAGGAGCCTAACCAACGATCAATGTACTCATTTCATTAGCATCCCTATAGCAACACTTACAGTAGAATTTATAATTCAACATCATAAGAGTAGTCCATACCACCCATAGGCCAATGGAATAGTCGAAGCCTTCAACAAAATCCTAAAAACGAGATTAACAAATGTATGTTACGCAAACCGAGAGGACTGGGATGATAGAGTTCAAACGGTACTATGGGCCTACAAGACAACAATGAAGAAACTCCACAGATACACACCGTTCCAACTTGTTTACAGGAAAGAGGCAGTGGTGCTCGCAGAGTTCATCACTCCAAGTCTATATATTGCACAAGCCACACATATGACAGACAAAGAATCAGTGGCGCACAGACTTGTGGAGCTACAAGAATTCGAAGAAACCATATTTTTGGCAGACTTCCATCAGTTGGTTGAAAATGCAATACAAAAATATTGGCACGACCGACACATTAAGACCAAGGTATTTACTGTTACACGTCAAAATTTCTCAGATGGATAAGTGTCGCATTGTCCCTATCAGTCGTCGTAAGTGTCACATCTTCCCTACAAATTTCGCAAGTGTCGCAAGTTGATTATTAGTGTCGCAAACAATGTTCAGACATGATGCCGTGATAACGATGCTAAGAAGGCACTTATGACACCTCATATCACTGATTTGAAGATCAAGAACTGATCCACTGGAATCAAATAACTCTTGACACCTGAAAGAGGCCCTGAAACACTGATTTGGAGGGGGAACGCTCCCCTACTATAGCTGCAGAAGCGCTGG
>ML807485.1:131049-143303 GCA_009831015.1 Picea engelmannii | reverse complement strand
AGAACAAAGGGAGTGGGCTAAGCATATTCTCAGTCCAAAGAGTATAACTTCCCTCAAGATCTTCATTAAAAAATTCCTCGAAAGGTGGGACCCAACAATACGATTGTATAATAGCTTGGCCCTACAAAGGGAAGGATTATGATCTAGTCATGTTAAACAAGACAAAGAGTCCATGGACAAACAAGAAGTTGAAGGGAAGATTTGTGAAGAAGGTTATCAGTCCTACGAGGTGGAACAAGAATTCACTCATGACTCTATTGAAGACAACGAAGACCTGATTGAGGAACAAGAGACTGAAAAGTTAAGTCATGAGGATGAAGAATTTGTGTTTTCTCCTCAACCCGATGAAGTCATCTAATATTTCATTCGTCCTACAAAAGAAGAAGGGAATATGGTGAGTCATTTCCATTTCCAGGATTTCGATGATGCTCTATTATATGATTTGGAAGGTGAAGAAGAGTTAGAGAAACCCTTGAATGTACTAGATCCATCATGTTATGATAAAGGTAATAATGTGATTGATAATATTGATGAGTTCATACATGTTGGGAGACATAGATGGAATGTGGTTGGTCACGGTGAAGACCCCATTTATGACATTAACGATCATTTCCAATTGTTGCCTTCAAAATTATCACATGAGATTGCTACGAATCTTGACATTTGGCAGCAAGGAGATGACATAATTGCAGATGTATTTCAAACACCCAAGGATGACTTACTGAAACATTCTCATAATGATTTCCAGTCATACCTTGAGGATTTTGATGAGTATTCTTTTAAAGAAGATTTTCAACCACCGTTGTGCTCAGATTTTGATAAGGGTGAGGACATGGTTTTCCTAAAGCAGGATATTTGTGATGAGGTTTTCCAACTCCCTTAATTTCCTTTATCTCACTATGTCACTAAGGATGCAGTTGGGAAATATGTCCCTCGTCTCAATTTTTCTCCAGGGAAAAGCCTTTTCTTATAATTCAGGGGTAGGTTGAATGCTTTAAGAAGAAGTTCTATATCTCAGTCTTTCAACTTTCCCATGGGAATTTGTTAGTGATCCTCCAGTTTCTTATTCGTCCCTTATCAGACCCTAGGGAGTGATCAGGTCCAGGGTAGTCAACCTTCAAACTCTTTGAGTCAGCCTCTCGAGTATTTGACCTTTCATGATCCTTTACAGAGATGGATTGAGTGCTTTTATGGAAATGTGACTTGGCATGATATTTTCCCTCCCTCCCACCTCCATGGGTTAGATTTTATGGTTTCCTATGATATGATGCATGTTCTAACTCATGTTATTTTTGTGCTTATCTTGTCATTGTTTTGGTTTATGATAAGAATAAAGGCAGGTGTTATGACATATTTCTAGGATGGTTTCATTGGTTATATGATTATACCTAGAATTCAATCAACACGTAAGTATAGTTAGGGTAAGCATTTGCATTTCATTATATATACCATGCATATCATGCTAGTATAATTGAATATTCATATTGTGTTATTACATTGTATATATCATGATTACATGTTAGAATAAGGATATTGCAAATTTTCTTTTCAACATTTGCTTTTTCATTTTTATTTTTTATCATATATGGACAAAGGGTGATAGTACCACCCTAGATACTCTAATGCATTTTCTCGAGTGTGTAGGACATAGTCCGTCCTAGAGATGTTGAGGTTCTCATGCACTCTATGGTGAGCACATGTCCCCGAGTAGGATCCATATGTCACCCCCAACCTAGAGAACAAAGTTACCAACTTAATGAGAACTGCGAACTCAAAACAAGAACTCTGGCCCAACAAACCCATATTTTTGCATAAAAAAACATCAAAATCAACCCCCAAATCAAAAAGTGGTGCTACCGGTAGCACCAAGTTTTTAAATGGGGTCAAAATTACAACCTTTTTCAAACATGGCCTTCAAAACTCAGACAGTAGCTCAGAAAAATTTTAAAATCAACACCTTAAAAAAATATGTTTTTGATTTTTTTTGTTTTCAAAACGTTAAAATTTTAGGTAATTTGAAATCGTTTTTTTAGCACTTGGTACCATTAAAATCAAAACCTCCAAATCAACCATCAAATTGAAAAGCATTGCTACTAGTAGCACTCATTCTAAAACTGGGGTATGAAAATGACACATTTTTATAAAGTGGTAAAAGAACTCATCATTACTGTAAACAAAATCATAAAATCAACCCTTAAATGTTTACATTTGAAATCTTATTATCACTCAAAGCACAAGGTAATACATAATTCCATGAAAATATCACAGTATACTTTAAAAATTCAACGTCACTTTTTAATAATTTTTTTACTTATAATAAAAAAACAAATACAAGTTACATTGAATGAAACATAAATTATTTTTTACAAGTATTGTTACATTGTCCATATTCAAAACATATGAGCTAAGAAATTTTATTATATTATCCATAATAAAAAACATATAATTCATAAAACATAACAAAAAATTCATAACTTCATGTAAGATCATATGTAAGTTCAATGCTCATTTCTAGTTACCATACAAACATCATATGGATAAAAAATGCATAAAATGTTTCATACACTTATTCATATTGACTCATGGTTTCTGAAATACCATCAAAGTCTACATTGTATTTAGATGAATGTTTGGATGAAGAAATATATGATCCATACTCTTCTCTATTGTCGATGAATGCACCATATGAATCTACATGCATGCCCAACATTTCATATGTCAAATGTCTTTTAGATCTACGAATAGGTTCAACAGACTCTCATCTTGCATTTATTTCTTATGGAAACAACCTCTTGATAATCTACGTTGTCTTGGACCGAAGAGTTCCTCTCTTTATCAAATTGAAGTCATAATCAAGTATGTCAACAACATCTAATTTTAAGAGGTCAGTGCGATGACGAGTTGTATTTTGACCCTTTCTTTTTATCTTTCTATTGACATGTTTCTCAAACACCATCTCTGGCTTGTACACACCATTGAATGGGTGTGTACCTATTGCATACCAATGCACTTCAATTGCAATAACATCATCATTTTATTTCTCAATCTTTATAACCTTCCCAATCCAGAATGGATAACCATGTGGATCTTCACTCGCTAAAACTGCAATCATGCTACCATCCTTAGTATCTTGTACTGAACCTCTGTAAAGGTCGTCCATGGCTTCACGTTGTGCATGTGTCCTTCACGAACCAATATACATTTCTCTTTCCTCTTCTTGTGTAAACTCAATAACACCTTGAGATTATTGTTGAACTTCAACAATGCTTGTTTCTTCAGTTTTATTTGACATATTTTGTGGCCAATGAAATGGAGTCTTCAACATTGTATATTCATTTGTTGAGCTTGAAATTATGTCACTTTGACTATTGAAAAAAGAATCCCACCAAACAAAATCAACAACACCAAAGTACTCATATGTATCCTTAATGGACTTTTTTATTTCTTCGAGGCATTCAGAATAATATACATCTCTATTACGCCTCCATGCATTATGGATTTCAACAACTGATTGTAAAAATAATAACTTTGATGAAAATATTGGACGATTTGGAATGGACTTAAAAAATGATAAATCTGATGAAGGCCCCCATTATGTAGTAGTTGAATACTTCTTTCCCCATATAAGTGTTTTCCCGTCAATTTTTTTGAAACAAAATTGATGTTCGAAGCTAATGTCATTAAGTTGCTCAATACATTTTTCTTCACGATGCGATCCCTGAATACATCTTTGCATGTCAACAATGTCTTCTAATATATGAAAAACAGGTTCTGTAATGTATGCTTTCTTAATACATTCAATCAATGATGGTAGACTTTCAACCTTTTTCATTTTCAATGTTACTGAAAAACGACTGAACATTTGATCAATATGATCATGAGTGTGTCCAACAAGAAGGAAACCAACTTTCACCCTTTGAAAGATTCTCCTTTCAACAAGCATCCTTAGATATCCAAACACAATTTGATTTTTATTTTCACGACTAGTGTTGTCCAACTGTATATAGAGAAATGAGGAATATTTCCAGACCAGTGAGTGAGGACATGATGAATTATGGTGATGGTCATATTTACATCATTATGAATATTTGGAGCTGTGAAGTAAACCCTTCGACACATTTTTCCATTGAAAACCATACAACCAACCAAGTGAAACTGAATGAAATTATCTTCTTGTAAATATTTGGGTGTACAGACAAAATATGGTAGAAGTGTTTTCTTCTGGTCCATGCCATCAATTATCATACCTAAATATTTGTTTGGAGCATCATAACACTTTTTCCGATGTTTGTACAACTTTGGTCTTTCACTTGATTGTTGATTGCGATGTTCTTGAAGTGCTTTGACTATGTAATCTGCACATGACATAAAATGAAAATATTGTTCGTATGTTTTCATAGTTGATAACTATTCAATTAAAAAAAAAATAGTAAATACATACCTCTTTCTTCCCCTTTAGATTTATCTCTTATTGATTTAAGAGTAGCACATATACTACAAATCACCATCCTTGACTTATTAGGAATACAAACATTGTTGAATTGCTTCTTCCATATTCTTGTAAAATATGCATATGTAATAAAATTACCATTTCCTTCAACACCTTCAACATATCATTTGTACAAGTTGTACATTTTTCTCCTTGAGAAATTATCTGGAATATGTATTGTGTCTCTATCTAACATACACTATCCAGGTTTGGAAAAGAAATCATGCATCCATGACAATGTAGTGTTTGTCAATGGCCCACTCTCTCGTCCATGATGTACCTTTGAATAAAATGAAGGATCTTTTTCCAACTTTGTCTGGATTCTTGATAGATGAAGATTACCAATTGAGTGAATTTTTTTGAAATCTTTTTTACAAAGTAAAATATTCTCAATGCAATAATCATATCATGTATTGGTGGATTTCATGCACCCCATCAAATATGAATTTTGCATGCTCTTATTCATTGACAAATATGTCTTCCTTTTATTCAAGACATACATGTAGTCCATGCTTTTCAAACAATTTTTTTGACAACATTCACTTGAAATCAATTCACTTATGGAAATTGATTTAGTAAGAAATTATTTCCTAGACCTTGTATAACTATAACGATTTGGATTGATATAAAAAGGTCTAATCATGGTCCTAGAAACAATGTTTCTTTGCAATGTCTCCATTATTTCATCATCCTCACTAGAAGGGTTTTCCTTATCACCACAAGGAGTATCAAACAAAACATTGTCAGGAGATTGAACTAGAGAATGTTGATCACCTTGATTTGTTGCAGCTGAATGATTGAGAACATCATCATGAACATAATCATTTGGAGGAAAATCATCATCAACATTGTGTCCACCATTGACATAATCATCTTTATTTCTTTCAAAATCCCCACTTGAGTGAAAATTTTCACCATCCTGTTTAGTCCCTTGCAAATCTTTATCAGTATCTCGAAAATCCTCACTTGGAGGAAAATCAACATCAACATTGTTTCTTTTTAATTTATCACTCGGGAAAGAGTGTCCACCAATGGCGTAATCAAATTTACTACTTTGAAAATCGCCACTTGAGAGATATTCTTCATCATCCTCATTACTAGCTTGAAAAACCTCACTTGGAGGAAAATATTCATTATCCTCATCAGTACCTTGAAAATCCTCACTTGGAGGAAAATCATCATCACCAACATTCCTTCTTTTAAAATTCCTCATTCGAGAAAGACTGTCCAACATTGCCATAATCTTCATCATTAATTTTAAAATCCCTACTTGGGGGGCTTCATCGTCCTCATTTGTGCCTTAGAAATCCTCACTTGGAGGAAAATCTTCATCAATACCTTCAAAATCCTCACTTGGAGGAAATTCATCATTACCAACATTGTTGTCTTTAAATTCCTCACTCGGGAAAAAATGTCCATCATTGTCATAATCATCTTCACTACTTTTAAAATTTTCACTTGAGGGAAATTCTCCATCATATTCATTGGTGTCTTGGAAATCTTCATCGGTACCTTGAAACTCCTCACTTGGATGGAAAATTTCATCCCAATCATTTAAATGTTGATCATAGTCTCCACTTTGACCTACATTTTGATTATTTTCATTACTATTAAACTGCTAGATATGTTTGTCACCATCATATTCCTCCTCTTCATAATCGATGCCTTCAAAGTCTTTTGATTTAGGACTTTCATGAGGAACATGTTGAATAAAATTGCTTGCACTATGATTAAAATTCTGACTAGCTGAAAAATACGATGCCTCATTTGCATTACAAACATTTATATCACATTTCCTAGTCCCAACAGAAGAGGTATGCAAACAATTTGTTGATGTCTCAGAAATAAAATCTAATTTATCTGACGAAGCCATCCCTTCTCTCTAAGAACATAGAATGATACAAATGTTCACCCTCCCTATGACATTATTATAACATGCATAATGATCTTTTCCCTCTAAATCACCCCCCCAATAAAAACATTTTCCCTCCAAAATCCCCCCCTCAAANTTCCCTTAAAAATTAAAAAACATTTTTTTCTCTTTTATTTTGTTATTTACATGTTAAATACAATATTTATCATGTTTATTTATGTATCCCACATTTATTAAAAATATCGATGATCCATATAATTTTAGGTATATATGTAGACAATATACCTAATTTTTATTTATCCCACATTCGTTATACTAACAATAATTTATATCATCCGTGTTATATATACACAAACTTGTTTTATTTTTTTACATTGTGTGATATCTTGGGCAATATTCGTTAAAGGATTTGGAACAAGCTACAAGGGAGAAACATCGAGAAAACCTCTGAGGATAATCTAGCATTTTAGAGGTTAGTTATTTTTAAAATTCTTACCATTTACCAAAACAACAATTATAAGATTATCTTTGAATCACATAATAAGTTTTCATGTGAAAATTAAAAAACCTTAAATTTGTTTAGATGTTTTCTAATTTTTTCTAAAAAATACCCTACTTTTTTTAAAAATTGAGACTTTTTTCAAAACAATTTAACAAAATCCTTAAGATTTTTTGAAAAAAAAGAGAGTCAAATTTATGTATAGTTTTGTAAAAAAAAATAGCTTTTTTAATGTTTTTTACTTAAATTTTTCTAGTTTTGGCCCATGATGGTTACTCGGCAATGTCCATGGCTTGGTCATGGGGGCTGGGGTGATGTCGAGCATCACCCTAGACCCCCCCGCGACTAAGGCACGATCCCATGGGACCGTGCCTTAGTCGCGGGGGGCCTGGGGCGATGCACGCCCATGGCTTGGCCATGGGGTTGGCCGGGCTAGGGTGATGTCGAGCATCGCCCCAGCCCCCGACGACCAAGGCACGGTCTAGGCATAAGCCTAATAACTCCATGGGTCAATTTTTTTTTTTTTTAAAATTAGTTCTTATATTCAATGTTTTTTTTTTTAGTTTATTATAATGTAAAAGGCCTAATTTTTTTTTTTATCTTAATATAGGAAAATGGTAGGAAATAGATTATCTATGAATATATATGGATTACGCGCTGTAATAATGGCATCCAAAAATGCAACTAGAACCTCCATGAATGTTAGGCAACAAAATGATAGCATAACACCTGAGCTATCAAGGGAAATGAAGAATGTTAGAGAGTGGAAATATGTGGAAGGTGAAAACAAACTGGAATATTCTTGGTTTGTTAAAGACAAGCAGGGGAACAATGGAGATCATATATATTTGTATTGTGTCGAATTAGAACATGTGCAAAGAAATTATCAAGCACTTGGCTTGTTACGAGATATATGTTTGGTGCCAACCACAAATATTGTTTATGCACTTGTCAAACAAGGCATAACTTATATCAAGTTTAGATATTGTTTCAAATTGAGTAATTATAACAGGAATTGTTTTTTTTTCCAGAATTATGTGCATCCATTGTTGATGACATTGAGAAAGACAATGTAAGTTTTATATTTCTATTTTTGTGTCATTTATTATTTTTAGTATCATGGTAATGTTTTAATTTTATTTAACATGAAAATGTTATATTTTATTTTTATAGGATTTTGTTGAATGAATTTCACATATGTTAATGGGGATTTACTCTATAGAGAATAATATCATGGATGTCATCAACACTTTTCATATTTAAAAGACACAAGAATGAAGGAAAAAGAATCATAAAGTAATGGAGGTTGAACATGCAAGAGTAGACAAAGAAGAACATGAAAGAAGAAAGAAAAATCCTCATTCTAGAAATCCTAAAAGGGTTACATTTGAAAATGAGGAAACTCCAATTGAAAATTTTGTTGAGATTGGTCCCATTGAGGTTATCACTCCTCACAAAAAAAATAAACAAAATAAACGCAAAAGAGATATGGTTGATGATGAGTCTATTCCTATTGATTATGAAGAAATCATTGATTTAGATGAAACACATTTAAATCATAAGAGGAAGAAAACAAATGTTGATAATGTTAAAGAAACCATCGTTAGCTCATGGTATTATAGTGAAAGTCTTAAAGGTAGCAGAGAAATAATAACACCAGGTGTTGATATAGAGGATGGTATTATGAAAACAACACAAAATGTCATTCGAAATATAATGAGAATGAAAATTTTAGTTGATGATGGCCACACATTTCAGTTGAATGTGAAACAAATTTATAAACCCACAGAAGGGAAAGAAAAATATCAAATTAGAAAACCACATCACTTGCATATTCACAATTTGAAAGAATTTATTAGGTACAATCCATATGCACATGTGGTTGACTACCTAGTTCTTGTTGCCCCAATGGAAATTCCTACGAGGGAAGAATTTGATAGATCAAAATGTTTTGACAACAAATATTATGTGATTGGAGGAAATCGTTTGCAGAGGCTAGAAGAGAATTGATGCAATAATATCCCAATAATCCTCTTTTTGAGATAGTCAAATGCATAATTTATGTCGGTTTAACAGATTCATAAGCAAATTTACTGGCATGGGATCATAACAAAGACAATGAGTAGAAAATGTCTATGAATTTCATTCAAAGGGTGAGATTTATCCATAATGAGTTTTGTGAAATATGTCGTGGGGAGAGATCAAATGTTGATGTTAAGTTTCAAAAGTGATGTTTGGAAATATGATTCCCACTTGATGATGAAAATAAAAAAGAAAAAAATCGCAAAGGAAGTGATATATTTAGAGTCGTGGATAGTTATTTTCAATTGGAATTTAGAACTAGAAAGGTATGGGATTTGATAGATGAGATCTTCACCCTATGAGAAAATATTAGTATAAAAAATCAGAGAGTTAAGAAGGTTAAACCATTTATATGTGGCACAAGTAAGACAGGTCCTGACATAAAAAGTCTTTCAGATGATATGACTATAACACCTTAGAGATCAATACAAGGAGTGAAGGATGATAAACTTATCATAACTATATTATCACGTGTTAGGTCGAGAGAATTGTCAATGGAAGAAATGTGTGATGAATTTAAAAGGTAAGTTTGTTGAGTTATTTTTATTTATGTTAGGACAATAAAATTATTTTTTCAGTTTATCATTATTTTTGTTTTATTTAGTCACAAGGTGTATATGAAAATACAAGAGGAAATGGTCAAGATGTTGAATGAAGAAAGTTGGGATGATGTTAAACTCGAATATCCAGATTCAAGCTCTTCAATAGTATTGAAACAATTTTTTGTTGCATTAAAAAAGGTATGTTGATTTATTACATTCATATTATTCGTTTGTAAGTTAATTTATTTCTATTTTAATATTTATAGATTTATAACTATATGTTTGTTTGTTTCATTAAATATGCCAAAGAAGAATGCAGATAGAGTACCTGAAACTTTCAAAATTTTTATTCAAAAAACTAAGTTTAAAAGAGAAATAATGAGATGTGTTCAAAATGTTCAATTTGATGACACCCTTGATCACTACATTTGGAATGGGCTTGAGAATGTTCAATATAAAGTGATATTAGGTAATTGTGAACAACTTGAAAATATTGTTCATAAAAAATAATACTCCCTAGTTATTGTGAATATCCCTCATGGTTATAATATCCAAAACATTGGATATGATACTGAGCCTTATACCTACCAAGTTTTCAATAAAGTGGTTATGGTATTTATAGAAGTTACAACATCACCATTTTGGAGATTTATAGTATTTCATTCAGACACACAACAAGGATTAGTAAAATCAAGTTTCAAGGGAAAAGAAAAGACAAGGGTGCAGTTTATTTGGTAAGATATTGAAAGTGTATGTTTAGCAATTAAGATTAGAAAACAATTTTATTAATTCACAAGTTTATTGAATTTGCACTTATTTATGTTACGAGCACAATCCTAATATTCAGAGCTTCAATATAGAATCATTTAAACGTGATTTTGAGAGTATATATTTTGCAACCTAGACAAAACATGATTCTTATAATTCTATTCATGTCACTGCAAAGGATGGAGAGACTCCTAGTAGTATATTGGTATACAATGTTGTGGATAGAAAGCTAACATATGAGTAAAAATATTTAAAAGGAGAGATGGTTAACATTTATCAAAAACCACAATCATTAATTAATTATCTTATAGATACATTTTCAAATGAAGGAGATTGGGTTTTGGATTTGTTCTCGGGTTCAGGTAAGAATTATGATCTAATATTTATGAAATCATAATTCAATTTTATATTATTTTTAATTTATGTCTTTTTACAGTATCTAACTTCATTATTTATTTTTTATTTGGTGATTAGGTACAAAATTAGTGTATTGCCTACATAAAGGAAAGAATTGCACAGTCATTAAAAGTGACCCAATGCAGTGTCGTTTTATTCAACAAATAATTAATACTATTCCAGCTCTTCCAGATGAAATGCAAGAAGTTGTCTTGAGGAAAGGAGATTTTAGTGAATCAAAGGTGACAAAATTGTCAAAGGAACTTCAAGCACCATTAGGAGAAATGATTGGAAATGATAACTTTGGAGAACTTGCGGATATCAAAGAACCAATGGAAGAACAAAATGACACAATGGAAGCACAAAATGACGTCGAAGAAGATGATAATATGTCTATTGAGAATGACGAATTTGGGATATATGATATTGTTTATTAGTTTAAATATGTTTTTGAAGATGATGCTCAATTTTGCAAATTTTTTATGAGCTATAACTGTAATGTTTTGACTTTCAGATTTTAATATAAGAATAAAGGTGTATCTATTGTTGTTTTGTGATGAATATTTTTATTGTTTTTTTTTTTGTTTTATTTGTATGCGAATCACTATACATTGGAAAATTTTATTAAATGTTGTCATTTTTTACTTCAAATGTATAAAAATATGAAAGAAACTGACAATTTTTTTATAATATTTTTTTTTTTTGTTCAATTATGTCCACAAAAATGCTTTATTTGACATGTTGTTTTAAGGAACATGTACCAAAAAGTATAGGTTTTTTATTATATATGGATATAAAATGTGTATTTGTTTTGCTAAATATTCAAAAATAGTGTTATTTAACTACAATTGTTTTCGATGTATTGAAGTAAAGGTAAACAATGTGTTAAAAATGATGTTTTTCACTATATTTAAAAAGTATGGAACAATAAATTAATTAAGGAGACAAAATTATATGAAAAATTGTAACTTCAAAAAAGTAAATGGTAAAAAATATTTTTAAAATTGAAAGAAGCATGAAAAAATGATTGAAAACATCGTTGAATAAAAAAAAATTAGAAAAAATTGAAAATAGATGAAAAATAAGCATTTAAAAAAATAATGTGGAAACATTGTGGATCAAAAAAATTAAAATATTGAAAAACCACCTAAAAAAGAAGGGGGAAAGGGGGGGGGAGTGCTACCGGTAGCACCATTTTTAAAAATGGGGTAAAAAATTGGACCCCCCCAAAAAAGAGAACTCTATAGAGTTCTCGTTAAGTTGGTAACTATGTTAGAGGTAACTAAGGAGATTATGTCTTGAGGCCCACATGTTGCAGACATGGAGTGCCGAGAGATAGATGGAAAAAGCATAGCCCCAGAGGGACCTGCTTTTAATTGATGCATTCTACACATCACCAACAACATCCACCACGCTAGCCTGGTCCCGTAAGGAAATGGGTCTTGCTGCATAAGATAGTGAGTCTGGGTATCATGGCAAGTGTCACTCTAATATTTGAATCATTTGAACATGTTGCAAAGAATCTTTCTTAATTACAAAACTTTTTCTTGGAATTTATACTCTTTTCCTTGTTTAACCTTGGTGGGTGTCATTTTGTCCTAGTAA